>BRDA01007233.1:83676-113205 GCA_036984385.1 Crenuchus spilurus
CCCCCCCCCCCCCCCCCAGATAATATTGGGCTGTGGAGCAGCAAAACTGCACTCTCAGGAATGATGGAGCTCCATTCAATTCATTTGGGATGAGGACAAGTGCTGTTTATGATCTAGAACTTATCATCCAACATCAGTACCTCACCTCACTCATTCTCTCATAACCCAATACAATCAAATACTCCTAACAATGTTCTTCTAGTGCAGTCTTTTCCCAGTCATGGAGGTCTACCACCTGGCACAACTGATATCCATCCATCCATTATCACACCCGCTTAATCATTATCAGGGTCGTGGTTAGTCCCCTATCCCCTCACTTGGCACAGGGCAGGGCATTACAACATTTAACTAAGCCCAGGACAGGGCACCAATCCGTCTAACTGATATGTTCCTGTTAATTAAAGTTTTCATGCTCTCCAGGTTGGTAGATCTCCAGGACAGGGACCCTTGGTCTAGTGTAAAGTCTTCCCAGGAGAGTAGAGGCTCTAGCAAAGCGAGACAAGCTCCATATAAATGCCTTTAATTTCAGAAAAAAATGTTGAGCACATATTCAACATAAATGTATGTCTTTTTTAATTCATGTTAAATCTGAATGACCACGGCACCATTTCTGCAGACTCATCATAAAAATAATTAATTCAGTTATAACAGCATTAATAAAAAGTAAGCACGCTTCTAGACAAAACTGTAGTGGTGTAATACACCGGTTGCAGAAAGGATGTATACATGTTAAACAAATAAATTCACTGCATATGTTATTTAATCAACAAGTGTGTGTGAAATACTCATACTTTCCTCATTCTTCAGAACAGTGAGGAAATGCGTAAAATGTACTGTTAACCTTTACAAGTTCCTTATTTTGCATTCTTCTACTGTATTGCATGCATACAACATAGAACACAAATTAAAAGCCAAGGAGGAAGAAACAGCAGACATTGTACAACCAAATAACAACATTCACAGTACTTAAAACCAGAAGTATAAATGCAGAAGACAGAGAAGTTTTAGGAAATCCGCTCACCGTGTCTGTGTGAATGTGGATCTGAAACTCCCTGGTTGAACTGACCAGGCCAAGCTGCTCTGTCTGAGCTACAGATACCTTTTAAGGGCATGCTCAGCATTGTTAAGCTTCATTTGCCTCTGCACCACCAGCTGTGTATATTACCGTATAATTTCAGACAGGCTAAAATAAACTGCACACTATCTTATATGTTTAGGAGAGCAATTGTGGTTTCTGAAGCATGTAACATGATCAAAGATCAATATAATGGTTGATGTCAATGGGTCAGAACTGGTTTTCTATAGTTTCAAATGTTTCAACATATCAAATGTTTCAACACATGGGCCCTGCAAGACCTCTGAGGGTGTCCTGTGGTATCAGGAATCAAAATGTAAGTCCATAAGTTGCAAAGTGGAGCAGCTCAGACTTGTTTGTACAACACAACCCACAGATGTTTAATCAGAATAGAATAATTTGGAAGTCAACACTTTGAACTCTGTCACATTACTCAAAGTATGAACAATTTTCGCAATGTGGCAGGGCACCTTATCCTGCTGAAAGATGCCTTTAGGGAATCCCGTTGCCATGTAGGGGCAAACTGGATCTGCAACAACATTTAGTTAAGTGAAATGTGTCAAATAAACATCCACATAAATGTCATGACATGAGTTTCAGCAGAACATTGTTTAGAGCATCACGCAGCCTCCACTGGCTTGTTTTCTTCCTGTAGTACGTAGACCACTTACCAGCCATTACATATCTGGGGCACAGACAAAACCTGCCATTATGTTCTGACACAATCATCTAGCCATCAGTTTGTCAGTCACTCCAACACATTAACTTCAAGGGCTCACTGTTCACTTGCTGCTGAATATATCCCAGACCTTAAAAGGTGCCATTGTAATCAGACTTAATGTTATTCACTTCTCAGTGGTTTTAATGTTGTAGTTCATTTGTGTATATAATTAAATAATTATGACTGACAAAAAATAAATATCAGTTGTTATTATGTACTTTATGTTTGTGTGTTGTGAATGTATTACTCCAAACTAGTTTGAAAGTAAGGCTGCTTCTTAGCTCCAGTCTACCTGTTTTATATTGACTGTAGTTTGTAGATTCATAAAATGACTCACATTCACTAAACCTCTAAAACAAATCTTAAAGGCTTAATTGAATTTTAAACCTCAGATCTGTTTTGCATGAAGAAACATTTTGTGAGTCAATACAAACTTTGTGAATATCTGTGATTTTCCCTCTTTAACAGTGATTACACATTGCATTTAATCAGTGGACAATACCTGTTTTCATTACAGCACACCTGCCATAGTTGTTTGTTTTGATAAAATAGAGGTTTCTTCTTCTTCTTCTTCTTCTTCTTATTATTATTATTATTATTATTATTATTATTATTATTATTATTATTATTATTATTATTGATGAAGATACTACATACACTACTCACAAAAAGTTAGGGATATTTGGCTTTTGGGTGAAATTTATGGAAAACGTAAAAATTTCACCTTACATTGATATTATATAATGAAAGTAGAAAATTTAAGAAGAAGCATGCAATGGTGATTGCTTCATCTCAAAAAAATTATTGAAGCAAAAGTCAACAACAGTGGTGGGTACACCCCAACAAAACATGTCAAGGTCTCAATAACGTGTCATGTCCGCATTAATTATAGCTTGACAATGACATGTAACGCTGTTCACAAGTCAACTTATTGTCTGCTGCGGCACGGCATCCCACTCTTTTTGAAGGACAGCCCTCAGGTCATTGAGGTTCCGGGATACAGAGTTATGAGCCTCTACAGGGCGGCTCAGCTGATCCCATAAGTTTTCTATGGGATTCAGGTCTAGAGAAAGTGCAGGTCACTCCATTTGAGGTACCCCAGTCTCCAGCAGTCGTTCCCCAATGATGTGTCCTCAATGAGCTGGAGCATTGTTGTCCATTAAGATTAAATTAGGCCTGTTATTCATGCAGAGGCACTATGACTGGATTCATGTTTTTCAAGTAGTATGGGCTTATCACTGTACCATTCACAAAATGTAGGGCAGTTCTGTATTGACTAGACAAACTAACACCACCACTACCAAAGGCCTATCTGATCACATCTCCAGTACTGTTGTTGGCCATCATTTTTCTGATCATTTCTGCTTAAGGTGTATTGACTTTCATCAGTGAACAGCACTGAGTTCCACTGGTCCCTTGATCAGTGTAAATGTACCCTGGTTCATGCAAGATGATGACACCTGTGCCTGGTAGTGTGGTCAGGTATGTCTAGCAAGTAGACCACGCTGATGTAAATGGTTTTGAATGGTCTGATGTGACACTTGGATGCCTCTCACTTTGCTTAAATGTGCCTGGATTTGTATGGCATTCATCATTCGGATCTACAGGGCATTGTTAACAATGAAGCGGTCATCAGTGTGGGATGTGGCCAAAGGACGTCCACTTCTATGCCTTCCTGTGACTCTTTCAGGCTCGCTATATCTCTGTTGCAACCTGCTGGTGACTCTCTGTGACACTCTAAGCTCAGTGGTCACTTCTGTCTGAGAACATCCTGTTTAGGTGTTATCTTGGTCATGATGTCAAAATGTGAACAGCATGATGAGAAGGCCTGTTTAAATGCCAATTCTAATTGAACCAAGAAATGTATTAGTTGATTCATGGATAAAACACCTGCCGTGAATTTTGCTGCTAAGCTCCTTGTTAGAGAACAGCAAGTTGTGCAAAAAGTACTGAAGCACTGAACAGTTGGACAAGTGCATTCAAATGTTTAGAGAAGGTCACGTTAAGCTAAAGGTTAGAGCACATTTTAGGTTCATCCTGAAATCTCACCTGAAAGCCAAATATCCCTAACTTTTTGTGAGTTGTGTGTTTAATCATTACTTTTTAGTATAACTTAAGGAAGTAACAGACATGTGCAGAAAGTAGTTCTGAAAAGTCATCAAATTTCCAGTTGAAAAATTAGATCATTTGTGGGGGGGGTTCCAGGGTTTGGGGGGCAGTGTCTTCTCTACTGTTAAACATAGTGGTAGATCATTTTTGACCCTTAAGACACAAAGGTTAAATAAGGTTTATTGAACTGAAAGTGGTGTCTGTCCATATAACCAGAAATGCAGAATCTCAAATTATTATAATATTTACTTTCGAGTTTATTACTATTCAGTTGCTTTTCTATACAGTATTATAGTATATCATTAACTTACTGTTCAAACAGTATCAACATTAAACAAAAAGGACTGTAGATATGTTAATATATCGGAGGCAGCTGTGAGAGTGAGTGGACTACAGAAGTGTAGTGGGGGTGACAGTGATCCTTTGCGCCCCCTACAGGATGTCTGAGGTAAGCTTACATTAAGCCGAAGAGCGCGCTGGTCGTACAGTTGCCATGACGACGGACAGCGAATCCCAGCGCGTGCCTGTGCGTGAGCCGCGGTGTCCTGGTAACGAGTAACACACACGGAAAGAGTTCTAACACCTCAACAACAACAGGACGAGTGAAACACTTCTACAACTGGACTTATGACACTCTGCTTTAACATTCTGATCGAAAACACCACCGAATGGCCTTGCAAACATGAGCAAAGTTACGTTAAGCAGCGTAAGTGCGTTTGTGAATCAGGACGACCCCCGTCTGCAGCTCAGAGTGGAAAACAGACTGAAAAATACTTTTGTAACGCAGTTAGAGGGCGTCAGGTACGACCAGCAAACACATTAAACATATTAAATAAGACCTAAGTCACATAAAAAACATTGTTATTATTAAATATTTATTACTATGTATGTATGTGTGTGTATATCACATACACATACATATATATTTATATATACCATAAAGCTGCATTTTTGCACCTCTGCACTGTTCATGTACTTCATATGTGCTACCTCACATATATGTGCTCTCTTAATAATGTGTATGTTATTTATTTGCAATAGGCATATTCCAATTTCAACAACTCACTGTACATTTCAGTGATTACTTGCTGCACTTTATGTAAATAACACTGTACACTGCACTCTGGTTAGATACTAACTACATTTCAATGACTCTGTATCTGTACTCTGCAGAATGGCATAATTCATCTAAAAAAATCTAAATACGGTCGAATTCTAATTCAAAAAGGTCATGTTTCCTATTCATTGTATGTAAAGTGGCATGCTTCAAGCTTATTTGTTTTAATGTTGATATATTTTGAATGGTAATTAAATAGTATAATGTGTAACTGTATAGAACAGTAGTCAGCTTTACCGAAGAGCAATGAAAGAGGAAGATCTCATTAACACACGTTTATATCAAGTCATTACCTGTAATGTACATATACATTCTCTGTTCTGTTAAGCTGTTAAAACCTCTAGGATTTCCTCTCATCACAGCCTGTATTTGCCGTCTCACAGTGTTTACTGTAAAATGATAAATGATAACATTCTGGATTTCTTTTCATTCGCTGTAATACTGATCAACAGTAAAACACAAAAAATGCTTAAAATGTCACTTTAATAGGTTAAGGTAATATGATACAAAACAGTGGATTCTCAATTCAAAACAAATTTCAACACTAAAAATATAAATGTGCCTCATACTAATAATGTAATTTTGTTCCTCTTTGGGTTTATTTAGTTATTTACAGTTCATTAGAACATTCAGCACTATAAACATACAATATCTCTAGTTATCTAGCTATATGCATCTTCCTCTGTATCAATCTAATGTCATTATAGCTGTAAGCTAATATGGCGGCACTGAGCTAACACACTGGCTACCAGATAACATGCAAATAAATGGAATATCCTGTGTTGTTATGAACCATGTGCCACAGCATTGCTAACTGCATGCCATGCGTACCTTTCAACATTCCACAGGAATGTATGTGGCTAATTTGCATAAACACTTCTTTCTTTTGTACTTCCTTAGTCTTCATAGCAGAGAACAGACTGAAAATGTCAATCACATTCCTGTCATTACAGAGGTATGTTTATTTACATTTAACAAAACTGCTAAAAAAACATTCTTTAAACAAGTTTCCTTGAAGCTTCACAGCATGCTTGGGCCTTCTCACAGCTTTTACTCTAAAAATAATGAAACTCAAGTTTGTAATGCAGTGATCAGAATATTAGAAATTACAGTTGACTCCATAAAAATGACTGATATATTAACATATCTGCCTCATGTGTATTTTTTGTGCATAAACAACACCCTTAATTAAATGGTTTATAGCTTCTTATTAATATTTCTGCTCTGTATGGCCTTTTGGGGAGGCACTTGATAGGCCCTTGAGGAGCAACTTTGCTCTAACAGATCTCTATACTGATTGGTTTTCAGTATCAGAATGAAGAAGCAATATCTGTAAGAACAAAACACATGCAAATTAATATAATGGAGTAAAAACACATTTTTACTTTAGAAATGTGCTCTAGTAAGAGAATAAAGTATGGTGTTTCAATCAACTTTAAGTACAATTTCTTCAACAAATTACTTAAGTAATGTAGTAATGGCAATGTAGCAGGTTAATGAAACATTGTGTATGTGTGTGTGTGTGTGTATGTGTGTGTGTGTGTGTGTATATATATATATATATATATATATATATATATATATATATATTTATATAAATGTTTTTTTTTTGTTAAGATATATTTATAATACTTGTGTTACTGATCTGCATATTAATGAAGTGTACTGCTTACACTAACTTTATGTGCTGCTGTGAATCACTCTGCAGTCATCTGACAGAATATTGGACACAGGTGTCAACACTCTTCAAAGAACTCTAGTGCTGAAGAAGCAGGTGCAGGTAAATGAGGTGAATGAGCAGTTAAAGCAGAAACAACTGGAGTTCAAAGGTCGCATACAGGCCCTGGAGCAGAGGAGGTCAGAACTTCTGCATAAACAGCAAGAAGTAGGTAGATAAATTTTAAAAAATGAGCATGCTTTCCTTTTTATTTATTCATGCTGTCAGTTCATTTCTTTATATTTCCAGTGTGACAATACATGATACAGATTCTGTGAATGTTCAGTCATTTTCATTCTTGAGATTAAGTAAATGTGTATCTTATTTACTGTATAATCATCACTTTCCCTCAGACAAAAGATAGGGCAGCAAAATTTGAGAAGTTTGTGGAGGAAAACGAGATGAAGCATCGTCGTGCTTTGAAGAAATATCAGTTAGAAAGAAAACAGAATGAACTGAAGGAGAAAGAGAAGTCAGAGTTATCAGCACAGCTTGAGCAGCTTCAGATCAGGTAAGGCATTATGTCCATGTCCATACCACACAGATTTTAAGATAAAATTGCAAAACCTAAGAATGCATATCTACTTATTGCTTTTTTTTACACAGGCATCAACATCTAAAAGAAAGGGTTGACAAATATAAGATTTTTGAAGACTACTTGATGAAGATTTTAGACCTACTTCCAGAAAGTAAGCCTTATTCTTTATGTTAATAATTAATATAATACAAAGTACTTGCATTTTACATTACAGAGATTTGTGATGTGGTTTTTCTATCACATTAAACCTGCTACAACTTATGCTGATCTTGAAGTTTTGGTTGCTCTTACGTACAGATTATCTAGAATATGGTGCTGACTCTTTGGTGATGCCCATCATCAGACGCCATGAGACTCTATCCATCACCCAACAGGATCTGCTGCAGCATCTGGCCAGCCTGGCAGAAGAAATGGACCAGGGCCAGCACAACCTGGACTCACTCAAACAGGAGCACAACACAACCAAACTGGTATCCAGAAAACTAGAGATACACATTGGAATAGTTATTATATAACTGGAATAATAAGGCATTGATAATTGATGACATTATTCAGTGATATCACAGGATCCACAAGTGCTGCATCAATACAATCACTATTTTTAAACATTTGTCTGTTACTTTGTAATATACCATATGACAATGATATCTTCAGCCAGTATTGAACTATCTGTACTTTTTGCTTTGATAGATGACCAATAAGGAGTTGTCAGAACTGCAGACCGAGTGCGATCAAATCAAAGAGAAGAATAAACAGTTGGAAATGACCCAACACATTCACCAGGGCCAGTCTAGAGACCAGGTCTGATTTCTGATTCTTCTATTTCTGGAATTCAAATAAGCCATTCACTACAGGGATGTTTAGCACTAATACACTATTGCTATTTATGTTTTTAAGGTTGAGGAGACTGGGAGTCTTTTGATAGCAGTGAAAAACATTGGGCAGCTGTGTCACTTGCCACACTATGGACAGTTAGAAGATATGGATATGTTGACAATGATGGATATGATAAAGGTAATATTTGCATATTATGTTTTACTTTATTTGCCAATAATGACACACATATTTTATATGTGTCCCAGAGAACATAGCTAGATCTGATGCAATTTTTGCAGGAGTTCATTCTGGAGAAGATGGACATGGAGAGGAGAGCCCTGCGGTTGACAGACTCTGACTCAGAGCTGACAAAGGGAAGTGCAGACAGATGGAGAAAAGGGTCAACCCTAACCAGAAATACCTATAGTAAGGTCTGTCTGAAGAGCATCAGCAAGACTAGCAGAAAAAGTGAACTGCTCAGCTCTTCCAAATCAATGCAGTGAGATACTATACATCTTTCAGCTGTGGGCTTGAGGTTTGTGAACTTGTTTGATCCCTGTCACAAGCCAGGCAAAGCAAATACCAAGCAAGTATACTCACTGCCATCTATTGTATGTTTCACTGCATGAATGGATTAAATGCAAGTCAAATTCCTTGGTGTGCAAGCACATTAGTCAATGAGTGTGCACTATCACTTTCACTTTGTAATTGATGTAAACAGTGAGATACAAAATTGCAAAATGTTGTGTGCAATATTACATTAATTGGGATGAAAATTTGAATGAATAATAATAATAATAATAATAATAATAATAATAATAATAATAATAATTGTAATCTAATGTAATCTTGTAATCTTTCTCAAACCCAGCTTTGCTTTAACAACACAATACAGAAGTACCACACAGGATAAGCAGTTTCTACCTTAGACAGAAAGGCCTTACATTGTGTGCAAATCTAGGCTATGTCTGAAACCTGAGGGTATGCCTTGATATCTTGATGCCTAAGGAGGTGCCTTAGAATCATTAAGATAAAGGCATTTGTAACCAACTCACGTAACTAACACATTCAGTAGCATCAATACACTGTAAAAATACCCAGTTTGCTGCTAGCTCTTAGTGCATCTTCAAAAACTGACCAAATAGTTTTGCAATAGCATATTTACAGTTGGTTTATTAAAAATGCTTTTCAGTAAGACTCAACGACAAAAATTCCAATAACATAATTTTATTTAAAAATGCATTTATTCAAAATGCTTAAGTTAACATTTCCTGTAATGAATGAATAGCACAATGAAATAAATAATGTCTCATCTAAACATCCCTTACTTAACAACAAAAGTTAACAATAACTCTCAACTCCAAATAACACATGATACTCAGTTACCCTCAGTAACGAACGAAATATTGTTCTGTAGGCTATTGGAAAAAAATAAATTAACAAATGACACACCATAACAATAACACACTGTGCACAAGGCTTCCCATTTGTCTCGACCGGTCTGAAAGCGGGGAAACTCTTCTGTAAATCGTCGGTAAACATACACTTGCGCTTCGGCATGTTGCTTGCGTACTGACAGTCACGCTGCCCTCAGAACAGGGCTGCGCTCAGGGATTACGTCACACGCAGCGCCGTGAGCAGTGCCCTAGTGCCTGTAAATTTACATTTTAATGGGCCAATGAAGATAATTTGAAAAACCAGGACATTTCCTCACTTTTTAAAAAAAACCCGGGACGCCCGGGACAGGACGTGAAATACGGACATGTCCCGGGAAATACGGACGTTTGGTCTCCCTATGATAAGCATTTAGTTTCATCTGGGGACCAACTGTGTACATTGTCCATAATTCATCTTTGTGCCCAACTGGATCCACAATCATTTTCCAGTGTCTGAAACACCCAATGTTCAGTCCCTCAATCCTAGCACTGCCCCTGGGGTTCAGGCTGATGAATGTAGCTGAAAACAGAATGCTTTTGCACTACCAAAACATCTGGCTAAAATGCATCTCAGGACACCTCAAGTGGTTTGAGCTAATGTTTAAATGGATTGTGGGAGCGTTCAGACCTGCATGTTAATGTGGATTATTTATATCCAGATCTAATCTAATCTATCTAATCCTGACACTCAGATGCACGAAACGACCATGTAAAACAAATTGGGTCAATTACTTATTGTTTCATTGCTTTTTAAAATGCATTTCAGCGCCCTCTGCTGTTTCATAAAGGGATGACATTTCATATTGGGAAATTATTTCAAACAAAACCACACATTCATCTACAGCCAGCACTGTATTATATAGAATTATTCTATTTTTTAAAACAGAGAACACGAATGCTCCAGTGTTTGTCTAATGTTTGTGATACTTTCGCTTTTAGTCTTCCTGTACCTTTAAAAGGAAGCCACGTGGTTAAAGCACACATCCGGTAACACTGACATTATTGTAACAAATACTGCTAACAGTGCTAGAACGCTGGTTGCTTCTCTTCAAAGAACATTAAAGATTAAACCGCGCGGTGGAACAATGGAAGCTTCGAATGTTCCATCAGGACTAAAGCTGCAGATACACATCTGATCCTGCGATGTGTCACTAACATAGATCTCACTGTCGAGCCTATCAAATGCGACCGATAATAATGAGTGGATCATAACCTGTCAGTGAGATCTCACAGATCAGTTTTAAATAACAAAAATACTGAAAACAGTATTAGGGTTAGTGGAAACAACCAAAAAGTGATATATCTGCCAAGCTTGACCCCCCTCTCATTAAATGGACGAGTCCAGGTTGGTTTCAGCCAAGGAGGCAACTTCAGGTGAGATACTGGAAGAATCGGAGGCCACAAAATATCAGGTAAGGTATGCTTTCACTTGTTGATTCAATAATTAACCCATTAATGTCCGTGTCTGGGGAAAAATCAGTCAATATATTATATGTGATCTAAGTTTTCCAACCAAACAAACCGCATGGCTAATTATCACTTAATTGTGTATAATATTACTGATTTTTTTATTGTAGATTTCTCAATCAACAAATAAATCGATGTTATGTATGTTTTTTGAACTGTTATCTTGAGAGCATGGCTTTTTCCCCTTGTGATATCAATATTAAAAAAAATCAAGTAAATTGTGAACTCGAGAACAAGCTTTATCTTAATTTTAAAGTCATGTCCTTTCTGGATTTCCATATATATGTGTAAGTAGATCTCTATATAGAATAAAAAATAATTGAATCACTAGCAAAACAGGTCCAATTATGTGTTTAACAGTATATTAATCCATACTCTAGTAGTTGGATGTGAATGCATTTAAGCACAAAATCTGATTGGAGACCAGTGACAGTTAAGAGGATGGCAGCCACTTTTTCCTTGTCAACCACTCTTTCTTTCATGCAGGACATTTGCCATCAGTTTGGATTTATTCGCAGAATAAAAGGAGATGGAAACTGTTTTTACAGGGCCCTGAGTTTCCGACTTGTAGAATCACTGGTGCACAATGAAAGTGCAATGAAAAGGTAATTTAAGTTTGATACAGCTCATAGATTTCCTGCATTTTCCAGCCTCTGTCTAAATGCGTTTACATCACATCGTGTCTATAAAATGTGTTCTATTTTCCAGAATGAAGGGCAAAATAACAAGAAGTCAAGAAGAGCTGCTAACAGCAGGATTTGATGAAAGTGAATTTAAAGATCTCCTCAGTACTGTAAGTGTCACAATTTGCATGATTACACCTAAATGTTACACCCAAAAAATGAAGCATTAAAAAAGTAATTCATTATTCTTTAAGTTTCTCAGTGTACTGGATCACCTTGAAGCAGATGATCGTGAAGAAACCATTGTGGGGGTTTTTAATGATCAGGCTACCTCAGATAGCATGGTTAAATACCTGAGGCTTCTCACTTCAGCACATTTGCAGAACCATGCAGATTTCTTCCAGCACTTTGTGGAGGCCCCCAGCTTAAAATCTTACTGTACTCAGGTCAGTTTCTTTAATGTGAATTCTACAGTGATTTAAATGAGCTTTTTCAACATTGACACACTAGCATTCACACTCATTGGTTTCTCAGGAAGTGGAAGCAATGGCAATGGAGTGTGATCATGTGGAGATCCTGGCTTTGTCTGAAGCACTGGACATTAGTCTGTGCATTATATCTATGGACAGCAGTGATGGCCACCTTGCCTACCACACCATTCCAGAAGGGGCTCAGCCTTCCCTACACCTGCTCTACAAGACATCACACTATGACATTCTCTACAAGCATAGAGAACACTGAAAGTGGTGCTTGGATCAAACTTTCAGCAGTAAATTTTTGGAATACTGTTGCCTGCAGTCATACTTTGCACAAAAGACAGACAAGGACTTTTAAAGAAATGTTATTCTGTTTTTTCCAGACTTGTTTCCATCAACAAGATTCAGTTAATATTTTATACAGGCAGAGGATCAACATTGTTTATAGAGAACATCTAAATTGAGAATTTTTTTGTTTTTTACAAGTACATTTCTATATAAAACATTTCCATTATTGATTTCCTTTACGCTTCTGTTGCTGTTTGTGTTTTTCTTGCTGATTGGTCACGCTGATGAGTGCTGTTTCACTGGCCAAGGGTAACTCTGGCAGCTGCAGCTTGCCCATCTGAGTAGGGTATTTTGTCTTCATGTGGGGTTTGAACACAGGTTGGGTCAGCAGGTGCTTCAGGTGTTTTTTCAAGCCTTTCACAAGCCTCTGTTGTTCCCTTTCTTCATTCTCGTCCCTGCTATGTTCTGAAAGACCATAAAAATCAACTTTTAAAAATGAATAATTACAAATGCTTAAGCACAAGCTGATAAGACCAATGTGTAGTTTTTATAAATATAAATTTTATAGCATTACTAACTCAAAAGCAAGTCATCATCTAGGTCTATATCCATTTCCTCTGCTGCTTGTCGGAACCAAGAATTGTGCTGCTTCTCTTTGCTGTTGTGGTACTCAATTTTTTCTATTTTCCTGGCCACATCAACACGTTCCTACAGAAATTGGCAGAAAGAATAGACACATTAAATTTTTTATTAGTTATTTAGTTAATTAGATATTGTATTAACCAAATTGAAACCGAGTAGACAGAGTTTGACCATTTTTTACCTTAATGGCCGTCATACATTTGCTCTGAACAGGAAATATGGGAAGTTCCTCATCTTTCCCCAGAGTTCTATAGATCTTCTTAAAGTTCATCAAATCATCTGGGCCAATCAGGAGCAAACTGAGACCCTCTTTTGCAGCACGAGCTGTACGTCCACTACGGTGGACATATGTCTCGGATGTCCGTGGAACCTATTCCAAAACGAATTAGACAGATGACATTCATTCATTCAATTAAGTAAGAAAATATGTAAAACACCTATATGAAATTCTTAGGTAACCTGATAGTGGATAACATGCTGAACGTCTGGAATGTCAAGCCCTCGAGCAGCAACATCAGTAGTGAGTAGGACACAACTGTCGGAGACAAAAGAAAAAAGAACTGATAAACACTTATTTGACATTACAATGCAGTAGACACAGACAACAGCTCGTTCTTACCTCTCCCTCTCTGCAAATCTCTCCAGATTTTTCAGTCTCTGTTTCTGGTGCATGTTGGCATGTAGTGGCAGTGGAGTACAGTCCAAAATAGTTAACAGTGAAGTAAGTCTCTTTATGCAGTCAATGCTGTTGGCAAACACCATTGTACGCCCAGGGTATTGCAGCAGAAAGTAGTAGAGATAATAATCTTTCTCTTCCTTTTCACAGTAGAGCCTGGTTTCAGTGAGTGTCTCCACTGTGGCCTCTTTACGGGTGAGGTCGATGACTTTAGGCTTGCTTTTGATTCCCACTTTCTCCATGAGTACCTCTAGCTTGCTGCGCTGCTCTAGTTGTTTTCCCTTCTTCTGTAGCACACGGGTAGGTAAGCTATGAACCATGGTCAGTGTGGCCGAGAACACAAAGGTCTGTCTCTTTGGGTTGGAATGGGTTGTGTTGAGCATTTCCAGCAGTTTCTCAAGCTCAGCAAAATGGCCTTTCTCCACCATGCGGTCAGCTTCGTCAATGACAAGACACCTGCGGAGGTTATTTTGTACACTTGTTAACAAATGCTAACTTTTTGTATGTTACAGTGGTCCCAGCATACACCGAATCTCAGCACAAGACAGTATCAACACTGCAAAAACGTGTTTACTGGGGTTAATGCAAAACAAAACTGCACCCAAAACATCACAGTTAGGTCAACACTATGTACTATGGGGGGCCAAAATGTCACACTGATTCTTTCTCTCCACCTCAACTCCATAAAAGTTACCTTTCTGGAGTTCAGTCAGCAATGATATGCACCCTAAAATATAAAACTTATAATATCTAAAGGGTGAGGTACCTGAAGGAAACATTAATTTAAAACATAACAGCAAAGAACACTTGAAATGAATCTTATGGAATTACCTGAGCTGCCTCAGATTCCGCAAATGAAGGTGCTTGTCCTGTACCATCTCCCAAAGCCGACCTGGTGTTGCTATGACAATCTCTGGCCTCCTCTTCAACATCCTGTCTTGCTTCTGTGGTGCCATTCCACCCACCAGAATAGCTGTTCTTATACCTATTTAAAGATAACAATATAAGTGCAGTTCTGATGCATCAAACCAATCTGATAAAACTTCAACATTACACACCTGTGAACTGTGCTGCAGCATCAATGTGATGCTTGACTTGAACTGCAAGTTCTCTCGTAGGGGTGAGTACAAGTCCAAGTAAAGGTTTTTTCTCAGTGTCTTCCTTTTCTTTCCCTGCTGAATCGATGTCCAAGGGCAGGGCTATGTTTTTATCCACATTTGGTACACCATCATCTTCCTTGATCTCCTCTTTATAACCACTCACACTGTCTCCTTCTTTTGGTGTCTGTGATATAACCTCCTCATCTTCATCTTCCATTTTGCTGTCTTCTTGTACATTGGAGTCTCTCTCACTGCTATCCATTGTCTCCTCACCTGCTTCACTGAATCCAGACTCGGTGCTCTTCTCTGTGGATATGTCAGCAGTAGATTTCACATCTGAACCTACATTCTTATAGTGGATCGATTTCTTCCACTCCAATATTGTGTGGATCATTGGAATTCCAAAAGACAAAGTCTTCCCACTTCCTGTGGACAAAAACATTTACATAAATTACAGGCAACCCAGTTTCATACTTGACACCTTAAAGCAAAAATATATTGATTATCAATGAAGCTAAAGCAGTAACTTGTTCATAATAAGTACTGTATAGAGTGCAGTTCACAGATATTAAGCTAATTAATTGCACCATAATGCAGTTAACCAACAAACAACTGAGCAGCAAACTACCAGAGCAAAAAAGACCAAAAATGTCACTGTCCAAATTATTGATGGCTATAGATCATAAGAAAGAAACAACAAGCACAAGCTGAAGTATATAATCACAAACTACTATGTATAAATCACATACAATAGTCACGATCCTTGTTTGTACACACAAAAGTAGGTTAATTTTACCTGTCTCTGCTGCACCCAGGATATCCATGTGATCCCGAATGGCAGGAGGAAGAGCAAGAGCTTGAATTGGTGTAGGTGCAGAAAATCCAAGTTTACTTAGCGCCTTCAAAACAGGAGCAGGTACAAACAGATCTTTCCATGCAGATACATCTGTATCCTGTTCTGCTGAGTTTGAGAGGGCAGCATCTGTCCAGTTCCTGCTTTTTCTTTTAGACTTGCCAACAGGATTAATATGACCATCTGTCTGTATTGATTCTGAAGCTGATTGCTGTTTCTTCTGCTGTTTTTTATTTTTAGGTTTCAGTGTTGTATCTGCTGCAACGTTTGATATTTTTTCAGATACTTCTTCTGTCTGGTCTTCACTCTCCTCAACCTTACTGGACAAATCTTCTAAAGAGCTCCGACTCTCTATTCTCTCTTTTTTGTCTGTGTGTTTCATCTCAAGGTTTACAGCAGTACTCTTAGATTTCTTCTTTTTCTTCTTCCTCTTTTTAGCTGGTTTCTCCTTAAAATCTGCTTCTTCAACACCTTCATCAGATGACGGCTCTGCAAGCTCTTGGACTTCTTCAAAAAGTTCTTCTTCAGCATCTATTTCAGTGGCCTTTCTCTTCTTCCCCTTTTTCCTCTTCTTCTTGTTCCCAACAGGCTCCTGTAGCAACTGGGACACCGTACCTGTCTTTTCCGATTCAATTATAGAGTAATCTGTCAGTTCTTCAAAGCAAACTACCTCCCCCAAGCTCTCATCAGCAAAAATGGTGGGATCTATCTCGACAGACTTCCATTTGCCCTCCACCACAATCCCTCTTTTTTTAGCAGACATAAAGCGCTTCTTTTGCTGTGTTTTTTTCTTCATCTTTATATTTCACCTACAAGAAAGAAAGCATATTAATCAATTACCTGAAATATGTGGACACCACCCCTCATAGCAGAAATACGTGAAAGCCCTTGTAAGGAATGTTAAGAACAGAGTGAAATGGCCGTCTGCTGAAAGCCCACTAACTTGACCACTGATTGGGAAAATAAAGAGAATGAAGTGTTTTTGCCTTCTTGGATCAATCATTAATAAACACAGACCCAGGAGTTACACACTAGCACTTGGTAGAACATGAATCAAAGAACTTTCAAGAATTTCAATTGTATGGTACCACCCCATAACCCTGAATTAAGTATAAATATCAAACTGGGTAAGTTCAGCTGAGGTAAGGTGCTTAAAATTAGGCCAACCTTGGCATAAACAGAAGTATAGACTTTACAAATCAAGAGTCATTTGATGGTTCAATACGTAAACTAAGCTAAAGTTCGCTTCTGAAAACTAAAACAAGAAGCTCAGCAATCTAGAACCAAACATCCACTATTATTCCACTATTCGAGTTAATGCTGCTCAGGATAAACTGTTAGCTAGGGAATACTTTTACTTCCAACAAGTGGGCCAAATATTTTTGTGAACTAGCATTAGCCGTTACGCTAAGCTTAAAAGAAAAATATCCACGTTAACTAGTTAATATCATAATATAAACAAGCTAAAACACACAAAAGCTAGAATGCCTAACATCATAAACAAATACAACCAACACTTACAGTATTGCCACAGCTCTCTCTGAAGGTGTACGTGTTTAATGATAACAACCCCTCATACACATGCTCAACACGAGGGCGCAGCCATTACTGTAGTGATGACGAACAGGGTTGCCAGATAATTCTTAACAAATCCTCTCCGTCGTGCTGTAGCGGTAAAAAAAAAAAAACCACCCAGTTCTTGTTGTATTATTAGATGAATATTGGAATATTTAAATCTTTAATACTTAAGGCAATATTACAAAAGTACAATGTTATAGTTCTTATTCTGGGTGGTGTAATAATAACACATTTATGCAGTTATGTACACATTTTATTATTTTATTATGGACATAATTTTCATAATGTACATGAGATTTTCTATTTTCTTGTTCAAAATCTAGAGTTAGAGGTCAATTTACTATGATAAATTAAGTGATAAATACCCAGTTTTATATATATATGTTTTGGTTTTCAAATCTGTATTCAAAGAAGCCCAGAAGAAATATGGAAATATGTAATTAAACATATGTAAACCATTTTCTAAAACTTCTGAACTATAACTGCAAAACACAAAAGGGATATTCTGACTCTTGTAATTATAAAAATTAAATGAATTCATCATTTTATTGTATTATCCACTCATACAGTGATGCTGTCAGAAATATTTTAAATGATTACTTATACCAATGTCTTCCTATAATATACACACACACCTCTTATATGTCTAGCGCTAAATATACAGAAAGTCATATATTATTTATTAACACTTTATAATCAGCTGGTATCATCTGGAAGTGATGTAAGCACTGTAACATAGAAGTGACCATGAGCATAGCTGGGGAAAAATCAGTCCAGGTCACTAATTTGCTGATGACAGCACATGCTGTTTTATTGCTTTGTGGGGTCAATCACCCTGCCCATAAAGAGCAGAGTGTTGGTTACTTCATGGTATATAAAAAATAAGAAAGGCCTGTTCACAATGAAAGTGGCTGGCATGGAGTAGGCTGTGATTCCCACGCTTGTTGCTGCGGCTGCTACGGTGCCTTTCTCATCTACATCAATCACAGCTTTGTGCAGGACCTGAACACAAGAGTAAACATAACACATAACTGTTGAACAATTTTTGTGTTCTGTTAAACATTTAGCACTATATAAACATGCATTTATATTCTGCTATTAGTTTTGTACTGAACACATCATATTCTAGTACTGTGAATATCTCAACCCTAAACAGATGAAATGTTAATATTGTCACAAAATCTCTTTTAAGGTTAAAATGGTTGAAAGCTTCTATATTGCAGACAGAAGTGCATGCTGACTTGTGAGACTTTTAGACCAGGTTCCTGGCTCAAGCCTTTGAGGTTGGCTGTGTCTTTGAAGATATTTTGAATGCCCATGGCTGGTAAAATTTTGTGCATAGAGTATGACTGATCCATCTTAAATCTGGGTAGGTAGACCTCCAGTTTCCTAAGATAAAGATAAAAAGAAGGGATGGGAGAATGGGATATAGCAGGTTTTTTCAAACATGGTAATTTATATTATTATATTTATATAACAGTCAAATGCAAATAAATAACATAAATTTTCTGACTTACACTTTTTTCATGTTTCTAATCCAGTTATGAAATCGATCAGCATTTAGTTCATCGTCTATGATGGTGTAATCAATATTGCTGTCTGGTAGGACAATGAGCATAGCTGCACCTCCCAAGTAAGGCAGACGTAATACCTTTACCTTGAGCTCATCATCATTGGCAATGTAGAACTTATCTGCAAGGAACATCATGGGAACCTGGACAATGTTGTATTTGTCCACATAAAAGCGATTATTTTCAGTGTTGTTTGGATTGAAAGGTCTTTCCCAGGCACCTGGATATGGAATAAAAATGTATCTCAATTAGATAAACACAGTTTACATAATGGTAGCCTAAATTATTTAATTCAAATTCAGTACTAGTCATGAAGCAAATAAGGATCTGGTAGTTTGAGGAAGTAAATGACTCACCCTGAAAGAAAATGGTGTTGATGAGCATCATTCGAGTCAGTGGTTCAATGTTAGTCACTATCTCCTGCACTTTATCCCCAGTTTTCTTCCTTACATGCATATTAATTGTCTCCTTACTGACACCAGCTTTTTCAAAGTCCACATTCTCAATATCAGCATCAAAGAACTTCTTAATCTGGTCACTGAAAGCCCTCTCTACCTGGAAATGCAGGTCAACAAAGAGTGCTGTTCCCTGCTCTAGTTTCAATGCTCTGTCATGGGTGATGTTTCCCTGGAGGTGCTGGAAGAGTTGTGGAATGAGTTCAGGCTGCCCATTCTGCTCCAACGTGTCCAGATTCAGCCCTGACAGGATCTGGCTCTGAGTAGAGTCTTTGGCTGCCAAAGACAGTGTGGCGAATGCTGTGGAAATGCTCAATGGTGAGAAGAAAATGTTATTATCATGGTGGCTCGAAATCTTACGATAAAGGTTCATGGCAAAGTCAACATTTTTAAAGGCCAGTTCAGTGATGTTAGGAGTTTGGGCTTCTGGAACTTGGTGGGTAGACTTGAAGCAGAAAGCCGAGACCAGAAAGAAGAGCATTCTGAACTCCATCATCGTTTAGCAATGTTTGATCTGTAGAGAGAAAATATCAAGTAAATTCTAAAGACCAGTATAAGATCTGACTGTAATTCTATTGAATCCAATGAGTTGTCATTTATATTGAATGACCCCAGTGAATTGGCTATTATAGTGCCACATAAAAAAACTGAATTTGGTAAAATTCTTCTTTGTTTTTCATAGTTTAATTTTGTAAACATTCATATTTTATATTCAGCACAAACAATTCAGACGTACAGCTTATGAAAATCAGAAATCCAGAATCTCACATTATTAGAATATTTCATTTTTAGTAAATTAGTTTTCAAACAGTATCAACAAACATAAAAGGCTTGAAATATGTCATTTTACATGTAATGAATATAAAATATATGACAGCTTTAATTACATTTTGAACACAAATCACAATATTCTAATTGTTGTATATACACAAATTTATACAAAAACAGGTAACTCAGCACAATAACTCATCTATGATTATTTTATACAGTGACCATTTGATTTTTCACAAATGAAGACACATAAATATCACATTAATTCAAATACACTGTGTAATATATAGTGACAGTAATATGCCAAAAAACAAATATACATAAAGGCAATATATTTACTGATCAAAACAGAAACTATAGACAGCTTTGTTGTGCTTTAACTTACCAACAAACATCAGCTAAGGACTATGCTTCAGGCTGCTCTGTTCCCCGTGTTTGGAGAAACAAAGTGCAAGTGTGCGCTGAGGATTATCTATTAACAATTGAGTGTTCATGTGGGGTTTAGAACACCATGTTTAATCCAAGACCAATCTAATGAAGCAAATGAGTAATTATCACTGCATTCGTATACCACTCTGTATTTTCAGGTCATAGATAAGTGTCAAACCTGTCTAGTCATAGGAACCCCATTACAACAGTCTTACAGCATTGAGGTTGCCTCAACCAATATACTAGAATAAGTCTATTACATTATAGTTATTTTGGTGAAAATAGGTGGAAAAAATATTTCTTACAGAAAATAGCTTCACTTGGTACAAACATTGTAAGTATTAACTGTACTTAAGTACTGCAGTAGAACATATTAGTACATCCAGCATCAATTAGCACAGTTAACAGTTAAGTGCTGTTTTTTGGATGTAGATACTCTGGCTACTTCATTAGGTGCACAGATGTTGTATCTACACTCATTGTCCATTTTATCAGCTCCACACAGTAAATCTGCCAGTGTTAAATCAACACTATTAGAGTTAAATTAACACTGAAGGTGTCAAAATGTAACACTCGGTGTTAACTCTAATAGTGTTGATTTATCACTGGCAGATTTACTGTGCACTGACCATATAGGTGCACTTTGTAGTTCTACAATTACAGACTGTAGTCCCATCTGTTTTTTTTTTTTTTTACATTATTAGCCTCCTTTCATCCTGTTCTTCAATGATCAGGACCTCCACAGAACAGGCATCACTTGGGTGATGGATCATTCTCAGCACTGCAGTGACACTGATATGGTGGTGACACTGACGTGGGTGGCACGGTGGCTTAGTGGTTAGCACGTTCGCCTCTCAGCGCTTGGGATTGAGTCCCCATCTGAGTGGAGTTTCCATGTTCTCCCCGTGTCTGCGTGGATTTCGTCCAGAGACTCCGGTTTCCTCCCACAGTCCAAAAACATGGGGATCAGGTGGGTTGGCTACTCTAAAAAAATTACCCTGGTGTGTGTATGAATGTGTATGTATGTATGCCCAGATATGGTTGGCACTCTGTCCTGGGTGATCCCCCTAGTGCTTGATGTAGTCCTCCAGGTGGCCGGTTCTGGTTGAGAGTACGTTGTGCGCAACTGACTGTGCTTCTCGCCGGAGTGTGTGGGTATATGAAGTGTATCGATTGTAAAGCATCCTTGGGTGTCTAGAAAAGCGCTATATACTGTAAGTGTAATTTGTATATATGTATGTATGGTGACCATCAATAAAGGACTAATGACCAACACAAACTGCAAAGCAACAGATGAGCCAATGTCTCTGACTTTACATCTACAAGGGGGCTCCAAAAATAGGGGTATCTGATAGTGTACAGTGAGATAACTGTGTTTAAAATCTCCAGCAGCTCTGTAGTGTCTGATCTACTCATACGAGCAAAACACACCACCACGTCATTGTCACTACAAGGATGAGAATGATACACCACCCAAATAATAATGGTGGTCTTGGGGTTCCTGATCATTGAAGAACAGGGTGAAAGGAGGCTAACAAAGTATATAGAGAAACAGATGCCCTACAGTCTGTAATTACAGAACTACAAAAAACACCTGTATGGTCAGTGGAGATGATAAAATGGACAATGAGTGTAGATACAAAGTATGTACCTAATGAAGTGGACAGAGAGTAAATGTCTCAGACTCAAATACTGAAGCACTGCAGAACAATTTGCCCCAACAAAATGCCGATTCATGTCACATATCCCTACATGTACAAGATACAGACACGAGAGGAGACAATTCAAGGGGAAAAAAACATTTAATCTTTAGAATAAAAAAAAAAAAAAAAAAAAAAAAAAAAAAAAAAAAAAACACAGCTACAAAGGAAATTGTCGATATTGGTGCATTAGCATTAAGATCACTTAGACTGCAAAGGGTTGGGACCAAAACCATGTGCTTAAACAAAAAGCTTTCAACATTCACTACCTGTTTGAATGATGAATTAAGAAACTGAAAACCAAGTGCATACATATGTGGGAGAAATTAAATGAGAAGAAAAATAATAAAAACTTGTGAAAAGATTGGTGGTTTAATGTCAACTGTATGATGTTTCTCTACTACCAACACATACATCACACATTTCTGTGAATCACGCAGATATTTCTGACACTGGTAGTCCAGTAAGAGGTACCTGTAAACACTCTCAGTAAAGCTTCTTTACTGCATTGGAAGTACAGTGATTAAGTAGGGTCTTAGATTAACTGCCCTGTAAATACATTATATGCTTTTATATTCCAGCGACCGATGTGGATTGTTATCTATGCGGGCTTGGTGCGCACTCACACGCACACACAAACACACACACAAGCACACACAGAGACTAACAATGGCTGTTGACGAACAAAGAGCAGGGCTGTTTGATTATACTGAGAATTATGAACCCACACAGTATAAACACTGCCCACTGCTGTAGTCTCACCCTTAAAGAGTAATAAAAAAAAAAATCTGATCTTGGTTGGACAGAGTTGAGCCTTACAGTCTTCAGTTGGGTAGAGTACAATAAGACTTGACAACACTGTAATTCAGCTAATTTTCCCCCCAAAATGAGACATACACTACTAGGTCATGCTGGACCCTTACAACCATTGAACCCACACCAAGAAATAGGTAGTAGAGTTTCTTTAAGCAATATCTTCTTACCACCCAAGAGCAACACCCAATCAAATACAGGGCCTGCATCAGAATTCCCAAGGAAACGGTCCCTCTTAAATTATGCAGAAAAGATAAGACAGGGTGTGGTGTGCCCATTAAACAGACGTCTAGTGGTCCTGAATAACACCTGCACCCCGAAGAAGAGCTTCGGTTTCCTTTCCATTCTCCCTCTGTTGTCATGTTGGTGAAAACCCCCTCTCTCTCCATCTATCAAGTCCTCATAGCAGGTAAACCTGTTCCATTCATGAAACTGCTCCTTTATGAGTCCGAAGCATTAGAAACGGCTCAATATATTGAAATTTATATTAGCATATTTAAAGGCGCTGTGGTAAAAAGGCCATTACAGACTTAAGCAAGAAAAACTGTACTGGGCTGTTGAGTCATCCCCTTTCCCCCCATGACTTTTAAAAGTAAAGCAGCAGTGCACACAATGCCACTTTAAATTAGATTATGGTATTATTTTTTGCCTAAACGTCTGTCCATATAAGAGACTTGCGAGTGGATCCGCAGCGTGGTTAGTGATGAAAGGCCTCCTGGTCCTGCTTGTCGTTCAAACACCGAGATAGCTTAAAGAGGGAGAAAGCTGCTCTTGTTTAAAAGAGGTGGACGGGGCAGCTAGTAATTGGTTGATCTCTGGCTATAGATCCCCATGGCCACTGTGTCCTCACTGGCTGCGTTTACTTCGAGTCCTGCTCTGCATCTGGTAAGGAAAAATGCAAATATGAAGTTACTACACTAAATTAAAACAACTTCTAATTTTTTAAACTCATGATTAGGACCACGTATACGATGAATAGACCACGGTTATTGTTTTCATCACTTTTATCACTGTAAACGAAGGGCATAAATAAAGATGCTGTCTACAGATCACGAGACGTGTAATATTTAAAGCACATCTAATTCCAAGCCATAATACAACAACACAATTATAATCTGAACTTACCACCAACTTTGTCCGGCTGATTTGATGAGGTTTGCTGATTTTGGGACTGCCTATATGGTTGTTTAAGACAAAGAGGAGGAAAAAACTGTTATGATGTGCATATCAGCTGGTACAAATCAGAAATGTTAGATAGCTTTGGAAGAAAGACAGACAGTTTACAGGTGCAAAAGGTTTACAGTGTTCAAGGAAATCAGAGGGAAAAACAAATGCTATAAAATGCTTCATGCCTATCAAAGTAGGCCTGTCTCTTCCTACGGAGCTCCTCTGCTGTGAGGGCCTCACTTGGAGTGCTTTGTGTCACACCAACTGTAGTGCTTCCTGAGGAACCTGGAGTGGTGGTAGCAGCAACCTCTTTATTGTCTATAAAGCTGCTGCTCCCTGAAGCTCCTACAGAAAAGGGAAACAACTTGTGTGAGTTATGCTAATCACATAACCTAGTTTATGTCCATACACTTGCCTACATCCTTACCCTGCATACTAAGCTGTATAGCTCTGCGAAGGTCAGCCTCTTCATCCTCCACTTCCATATCTTGTCTGCTTAAAGCCAAAGCCTTCCTCAGCTCCTCCTCATCCTCATCCATGACACCCTCTTCCATACCATGCCTAGTCCCTAATGCTTGCTGGACTGAGGTTCTAAAGAAAAGCAGTGAATACGGTTAAAGTAAAGCTCTATGAAAGACTTCCTGCAAGTCCCATTTGGTGTGAAGTCTGATCTCTTGGGGCCTCTTTACAGGCCAAAGGAAATTAATCTCAATATAAATGAGACTGAAACATAAATAAATGCATTATTTGATGGCACAATTAGGTGAATATTACCTGAAAATAAAATCCACATAAAAATGCATAGTACTGTACAGTACATATGAGTTGAACACAATAAAATCTGATTGTAAATTGAATACATGCTAATTTTACCGAATGACTGGAAAAAAACCACTCAAATTTCATTTAAATAATCTTATATATATCAATGTCACCTACAATGCCAATAATGCAAATAAAAATAGAAAATGACTAGTAATAATTTGTGTATATGGCAATATGACAAATGAGTGCAAAAGGTGGATACTTTAAAGAAAAAAAAAAAAAAAACATAGCCAGTGTAAGAGAAGCCATCTAATACAATTAAAAATCATTTACATCTTTAATTAAAATTACATTACATGTTTGTACAATCACATTTTAGTTGTTCTAATTTTAGCACAATAAAGTTTGGTCAGTAGAGAGGAAGCAGTACACTCACTGCTTGACCTCAAACTCCACCATATGAGTACAACTACTGGCTCATGAGCCTCTGAATGTTGCCGTTTTATTGAAAGACGCATGAGTTAACACAGTCACAGATTTATTAATTGTACTCAGATTCAACACTGTAAGAAAGTTTAATGATTCAGAAGAGTAGTTCATATATCATTTAAGGTGTTCAAATCTGTGCTCAATTTTATGCAGCTCTGATGAATAGGGGTCAATGTAAAAATGTGATGTTTAATTACACACCTTTGACCAGTACTTGACTGAGCTTCATCCTCTCCAATGAGTTTTGGTCGCTGCTGCTGCTCTACCCTCATGATTCGCAAAATCTGGTCTGCATCACATTCAGGTAGGTTCCCTCGAATTACAAAAATGGAATAACCTAAAAAAATAACACAAATAAATAAAAAATATGCATGGTAAACTATGGCTTAAAGGGAAAATTCACAGATTTTTCATTCAAAATCACTGACAAAGTTCAATTTAACAATTAAAATGTAACAGAATAGAATTTACCTTCTTGCTGCAATTGTGCAAGGAAAAGTGCCAAGTATGTATCTGATATCAGCTCTGGTCCCGTTAAGAGTGAGTTCAAATTAAACCACTACAAAAAATGACAAGACCTTACAAATGTTTACATCCATACTGTGTTGCTAAAACAACTTCAGATGCCATATTTTAAAGGCAAATTAGTTATTTTGCACTAACATTTCATTAACTGCAATTTTTTTTTAGAAGTAACTTGAAGCACCTTTTGTGATCAAGTACATCAACTACATGGATCTTCAATATGAAAAGTGCATAAGAATGATGTCATCATACCTGCTGCCCCAGTTTTCGTACTGTAAACCAGTGCTCTTTGTAGTTGCATATAAAGGCTTTTTCATTTCTTAAACACAGAGATAACATTCTAGTTAATATACCTTATAGTAATAAAAGGTAAAATATTAGCCAGAGACTTATTCAAGCCAATATAGGGGACTTACACTGGTTCTATCATCAATCGCTGATACTCACGACCGCTAAAGGGGATAGGTTCCAATCCCCATACTCCTAATGCATTACTGATCACCTGCCATGATGACAGAATATAGTAATTTTGCTGCAATTCAAATACAATGACTAATTTGTAAATCCATTTGACTTCACTTCTCAATATAGGTAATTTCATGTCAAATCATGTCAGATGTTGGAAGGACATTTTAGAATCAGCCAGCATAGATTTTTAAGAAATTATAGAATCTGATGTCAAATGCAATCTTTGGGAACTTCTTTGTTTTAAAATAAATAAAATATATGACACAAAGTCAAAAAATACACATAAATAAGGCATCTTTTAAATACCAATAATTTCATAACTGACTCTGAACTTCAATCTGAATTCTAGCATTTTAATGTAACATTAACATTTTGAAAGCTATGAGGAATAAAATGCATCAAAACATTGGAGTTTAAGCTTGAGCTTCAAAGGACTGCAGGGGAATTCAAACTGTTAAAAATATAACTACCCAGTAATATATACAAGCATGACAAATGGCACCTGGAGACCACTAGAATAGTTGAATCCTTATGTTGCGTGTTCAGTTGCCTATATTACCACTGTGATACCTATGCAATCCAGGAGAGGGCACTTGGCAAAAAGTTAATGTGGTTGTAGAAGTAAATTTACTTTTATATACTGAGAATTAAAATACAGCTCTGAAAGCAAATGTTTCTCCCTTTTGAAACTAAAAAACTACACCACTAAATTTTTCACAAACAAGGTGCATATGGCAAACACCACTAAAGACGTGGTTAACCATAGTAATGTGATATGGAATGACATTTATAACTCATTCTATTCCTTCTTATAAATATTAACTCCAATGCAAAAAATATAGATATTTTGAAAATGCCTCACTTGAATGGAAAAGAAGCCGCTGTCATCCATGTTTCCAGATGGTTGCTGAGAAAAACATTGGACAGCAAAACACAGATAAGTCAATGAACAACAATGACCAGAACAAATACCCCTAGCTCTTATACCCACCTGTAAAAATGTCCTATACTCCTCACTAAGCACACCACCCTCAGCCATCCTCATCCGTTCCTCTTCATCTAACTGTTGTGCGATGGATGACAAGTCCACTGGAGTAAAATATTCCCCCTGAAGTAGGTTATTCAGGCAGTGCTGGGCACATAAAGAGCCCTCTTGCTATAAGGCAATAAATAGAAATGGACAATTATTTGATACACTAACAATTGTCATATTTATTTTAAATACTACAAGCATGGCGTGCACCAACACTTTGGCTATGAATGAACGATTTGGGGAAAACATCACATTTTGATCTTTCAGACTAATATTGTGACTGTGATGTAAATTAGGATTATTTTTATAAAAAATAAAAATAAGGTGCATTCATTTTTTTTTTGTCAAGACCAGAATTTTCACTTTTTCTGGTTTGACCCCTGAATGTAGTGTGCAAGACTGACATTGTCCATTGTGGTTGTGATGTAACACTTAGGTTACAGTTCCCCACTTAAAATGTCAACTTAAGACATTTTAAATGATGTAGGCTACAAAACATAATTGCAGCTATTGTGGTATAAAAATATTACCATCAAAACTGAGATTTCGTCATAGAACGATGAATCGTTCAGCTGTAAGAAGTACCGAAACTTAAAAAGTTAGTTAGAGCTCTATCTGTGTATTAATCACTAAGCTGAAGTTAGCTTATTCCCCTTCCACCTTAAATGGTGCAGCGGTTACATTCAGGTACATACCGGGCTACTACCGGACTCCTGAATGCAACTTCTACACAATTTAAGGTGGAACGGAAAACTGGAATAAGAAGCTAACTTCAGCTTCGTGTTAGCTATGATCTCTAACCTCGAAATTCAGCTGAACAAACGCAAACAAAGCTACACAATACACAGCAAAATTAAGGCTACACACTAAACATTGTAACTCGTCCAAACACCGTCTAACTTACGTCTGGCTGTCAGTTAGTGAGCTAGCTTAGCAAGTTAGCTAACAACGTAGCACAGAGCTAACCAAAGCCACAATCACCTGAGACACACATTTGACACACAACAGTCTCTGTCCTTACAGCTGCAGTTCACTGTTCACTCAAACCAACGGGCAAATAATCAAGAAAAATACAAAATAACAACATAACAGCTCACTTTTTCGTGGAAGATAGACTCCATGTTTGAATTGTCTATGAAGCATCATAGCTACGAGTCAACTTTGACCCCGTGTGTGACATCAGCAGGGAGAGAGAGAGAGAGCGAGAGACTGTTATTTCAAACAGTCTTATCCAACTTGTTTTACAACCCCAATACCAAAAACGTTGGGACATTTTAAAATGTAAGTAAATGTAAATAATAACAAATGTAAATCCCATAGACCCATATTTTATTCAAAATACAACATAGAACAGACATCAGATGCTGAACGTGAGGAATTTTACAATTTTATTAAAAATATCAACTTATTTCAGTGACATCTAAAAAAGGTCCAATTACTGTCTGATGTAGCATTCTAGCTGTTAAACAGTCCTGTGTCTTCTTTAATAGATATTTCTTTACTTGTTACACCAGATGTGGTCTGGACAGCAGGCACGCCAGTTCAACACTCATCTGTGAAGTCATCCTGTTGTGATGGATGCAATATTTATCATTGTTTTGCAAGGCCTTGCCTGAAAGAAATGCCTGAATGGGAGCACATGTTTTTTCTAAAAACCTCTATATACTGATCAGCATCGATAGTGTCTTTCCAGTTGCAGACATCCCATGTCTCCCTGAAGTTCAAGGAGTTTCCCACATATTAATGGTGACTCCATGATACCTGCAAATTACATACAATCTCCCAGAATCTAGAAAAAGCTAGCAAAGCTTCATCCTGAACCCATTCACCCCTTTCACAAATCCCAGAATGCACCGCGCAAGCGGCAACATCCCGTTCACCATTTTCTCTTGTTTGTCTATGCCAGCTACGCTACATAAACTGTTTACAACTTTATTTGGTAAGTAAATACTTACGTGATATCTACTAGCTTTTGTAAGTATTTTAAACTCTTAAATTCTCCTGCCGACACATTCACTGCTGCTATTATGTAAACAACTACATCAGATGTTGCCGGTCGCGCATGGAATTGTGGGATTGTGAATTCGCCCTTCACAATCCCACAATTCCAT
>BRDA01007235.1:0-27769 GCA_036984385.1 Crenuchus spilurus
AGAGCAGATTTTATCAAAATATAGATGTGTCACTCTTACTGTTTTGACACTGTTGTTGCTGAGTTTGTGCTGAAGAAAAGCCTGTGTAACACTTTTTAAAAAAAAAAAATAATTTAGATGGGTGTAATTTGGGAAAATTCAAGCCATATCAGACTACATCAGAGTGTCTGAAATACCAGAGGGTTAAAATTGAAAGTAATTTTTTTAGGTTTAGGTTAGACACTATTTGTTGAATGTATTGCTTAAATAGACACCGGTCAGCCACATTAACACCACTCACAGCTGAAGTGAATAGCATTGATTATCTCAGAATGACCCATTTAAAGGTCTGGGATATGTTAGATGGTAAGCTTTGATGCTGGAGGATAACATAATAACCTGAGACACTGTGACATCAGACAAGTAATTCTAGTAATTCTCCAGAGTGGCATGGTATACGTTTTGCTCTCACCCAGCAGTGGTCAGTACTTACCAACAGTGGTCTCCAAATTTTGATCTAATTGAGAATCTGTGCCAGCTTCACCTCACATCTTGCAGGACTTGAAGGATGTGGCACCAATGTCTTGATGCCAGATTACTTGCTTACAGATTATGGCCGATTGGTGTATATCATGCCCAGGGTTGCAACGGTATGAGATTTTCTTGGTATGATAACCATCTCAGAAAATATTGAGGTATCACAGTTATCGTGGTATCACAGTATTTCACATATATTACTGTATTGTAGCTGCCCCCATCCACACCACCCCCCCACCTCCCTGGTCTGATGTGGCCTGGTCTGATACCTTTTTTTCTACCTTGTGGCCGTTTAGTATGAGGACAGATGCCATACTTTCCATTGCCTGAGACCTGACACTGAGCTCAGAGGATGTCCTAAAATGTACAAATATAAGATCCCGTTGCACAAAAACCCAACCGCTGCCCACACGAGATTAAAAAGTGTTAAAGATTTACACACACAGAGTAAAATAGGCTAATTTTAAAGATCGATCCCGTGTTTATATAAATTGATATCGGATCATTTAAATGAAGATTGATTTTAATCGAAAAAAATATTTTTAAACCCACCCCTACTACTAAGAAATGCATGTGGAACAACATCTACAGGACACCATTACATATAGTAGATGCCTTATAGGACATATAGTATTACATAACATTTATCAATATTATAAAATGAATCTGGAAGAATTGATCACATATTGATATGTTCATATAATAATAATAATAATAATAATAATAATAATAATAATAATAATAATGGGACATATGTCTTACCCCACATTCTGACAACAAGTATTTGTGTTTTTTCTGCTTTCTAGCAGACCACAGTGTCGTGCAGATGGCCAGTTTTTCCCCGTCTGTAGCAGACTCCTCTGGGTGGACAGAGGAGCCCCCCATGGCCAATCAGCAGCGCAGCAGCTGGGTGCAGTTTGATGAAAAGCCCTGGTCTCCATCTCCACCTCCACAGCAGGTAAAAGGTACGACGCCTGGATAAAATGTCCCTGAGGTGATGACAGAAAATGAAACTTAAGATTAGCTCCTTTCACTTGATCAGTCTGTCAGTTAAGCAACTCATGCAGCCTTTATGCTTTCAGCAGTTTCCTCAAAGTTCTGTGCTTGCAGCATGTTTTTTATTCTGTTATGGAGCAGCAATTATGACCCAATACAATTTCTGCAGTGTATTACAGTCTTCCAGACTGTGACAGTCAGATAAACGTAATATTTAGTGCACTAGCAGATTCATGGGAAATTTTCTCAGACCTTACATTGCAAAATGTTTAACATTTTATATACAAAATGCTCTATTTAATGTCAGTTGTTAAGTTTAACTTGCTAATTGCATAGAATGTACATTTTGAGTGCAGTCTTGAACCCTACATACATACAGGCAGTACACACATACATACTGTTCAAGGAGACACTTCTTCAATTCATGGCCTAGAGTCATGTAATTTGGCCAGTAATGAGTCATTAGCTGTGAAAGAGAGTCGCTAGCTGTCTCTCAGGAAGCCTGCCAGCTACAATGTAGCATCACTTTTTTGCTGAGGCGCAGCTCAATCAAGCCAGGAAAACGGTTCATTAGTTCAGGTTTGGTGTTCTTGGGCACCTTTTTCGTTGAGTATTTCACCTTGTATGGTTATGTGAATCCATAAGCTCGTATAATATCTGATTGCAGAACCTGCAATTAAGTTACAAAGCACTCGAATTTAGAACTTTCACTGTGTTTCACGGCAAATGGTCTCTTTCCCAGGGAAAGGCTAATTTCACGGTCCGTGACGCAATTTTCCTGGATGTGAATTTGATATGATACCCTTGTTTGCATCCGCTTTTTTTATAACCACCCAATCAGATTCACTGTTTTAACCTCTTTCTATTCATGTTTGATGCATTTGAACAAAAATTACAGATATAATATAGGAAGTTTAGCATATAGTGAGTGTGTGGCTTGCCCTTGTCTCTCTGTCTGTTTGTCTTTCTTTCTCCTCGTCTCAGATACACACACAGACACACATGCACATCCTGATTCAGCCTGGCCTGTCAAGACGAAGCCCTGGTGCACTGCCAGCAGCCTACTCTGTGCAAATCCCTCATGAGAGGGCTGGGAGCAGCAGCGCTCAAATGGCCAAACCCTTCTAATTAACGCCACACTGAGTTTGTCTCTCTGCCTGCGCTTGCTCGGAGTCTGCCTGAGGGAAGGGTGATGTAGCATCAGGTCTCTTAAGACGAGCTGGCTGCACGATTGTGCATGGGTGTGCTGGATTTTTAACTGGTTCATCAGTTCTGTTTCAGTGCTGCTGCTGTTATTATTATGAACAGTGATGCTTTGCCCCAGAATGTACCTTTGCTTAGACTGGAGAGGGAATAGAGCTGCCAGCCTTTCCAAATCTCCTGAGATGTCCGAGGTCATTTTAAAGCTAATCTAAAAGTACCTGGTGATGATTTGTACATCCCTCATATTCTCAGCTTCAAGCCAAGCACGGCGACTCCAGTCTTTGCGAAGTGAAAATATTGGTTGTCTTCGCAGAGCTGAGAGATTGATCTCAGTAACATCTCCCACAGCGCTCACAAATTGACCAAGTGTGGGATGCCAGAGACACTGTGTTTCCATGGTGATCTCAATAAATCACACCATTACTTCATTTGCTAAAGCTGCATATGAGTGAACGTGCTGTGTTTTTATGCGTGACTGGAAAAAAGAGAGTTTCCATTAAGGAGTGTTATGGAAGAAAAATGATCCATTTGAAATTTGCAGCTTTGAGATAACAGGCTTGGAAAAGGCTTGCAATCCTGTTACACTGAAAGTTGTTCCCTCATGTGTACACGCCTGTTTCTGAGCCATGCTAGCTTCACAAAATATCTGCCTGATGTTCTTCATGCATATCTATGGAGACATGGGGTTTCTTTTGTGATTGGCCATTTATGCATCACTGTAAATTGATAATGTGATAAAAGCACACAGGAATTTGACCTCGGCGGCACGGTGGCTTAGTGGTTAGCACGTTCGCCTCTCAGCGCTGAGGTCTTGGGTTCGAGTCCACATCTGAGTGGAGTTTCCATGTTCTCCCCATGTCTGCATGGGTTTCCTCCGGGGACTTCGGTTTCCTCCCACAGTCCAAAAACATGGAGGTCAGGTGGATTGAGTACTGTAAATTGTCCGTAAGTGTGTGTGTGTGTGTGCGTGGATATGTGTACACCCAGTGATGGATTGGCGCCCTGTCCTGGGCTTGGTTGAATAGTGTAATGCCCTGCCCTGCGCCCAGTGAGGGGGTAGGGGACTAACCGCGACCCTGATAAAGATTAAGCTGGTGGGATAATGAATGAATGAATGAATGAATTTGACCTCTGCATTTAATCCATCCGTGCAGACACTAGAGGGCAGTTAGAACACAAGCACGAAGCAGTGGGCAGTTTGGTGCCTTGCTCAGGTACATTTCAGTCATGAGCTGAAGGGGATCGAACCAGTGACCTTCCGGTCACAAGGTCAGATCCTTAACCACCAGGCCACAGCTGCCCCATTACTAACTGTGTTTAGGGTTAATTCCAAAAGGTAAAATGTCATATTCATTACATGTGACATTTCAAGGACGAGATGCTGGGATTGCAGTGTTACTTCTTCGCTGAAAAGCACTTTTCACTGTTAAATAAATCAGCATTAAAATAGAAATGTGTGTAACCAGCTGTAAGTGTTTTAAAGAAGAGGTGCCAAAGGCATTCACAGTGACATGCCAGGAAATCGTGATTATCAGTTTTCTGAATAGAGGAGTGATGCATATGCTGCTCTTTGTGTGTGTGGGATCATGATGTTGGCTCAATATGATCAGCATTAAATGAATAGTGTTGGGTATCTTTCACAATGATTAGTGTGGTGGAGTTCAAACCCCAGCTTGCTGTGTGGAGACTAGCGATGCTGCCCACTACAACTCTGATTTGCTAATTGCAGTTTTGATTGATAGAGTTTGGAGTTTGGGCCTTGGAAATTAAAATGCATCACAGTCAGATCATAATGGTTGATAAACTGACATTTAAATCTGCTCATAATTGGATTTACTGAACTGTGTGGAGGTGATCAGACGGGGAATGTGTGGTAACTGCCTGGCAGAGAGGTGTAAATGTGCTCAACTCTCCAGACAGCTTACTGACAACTGGTAGGAGTTGAAGGCTATGGGGAGATGACTAATCTGTTCATGAGGAGAGTGTGTTTGCAAGACATTTTAATGAAAAATGTAAAGACATGGAAAATAGCTCATCTGTTCAAATGATGATATTTTAATTTGAAGACTTTTTGGCATCCAGTCATGAATATTATGCTCAGTACTGACTTGAGTCCTCTTCTCTGCCTTAGAAGTGCTTCATAGGGATTTTTTTCTCTGCATTTAAGCCAACTGGAGTGAACACACACGCTAGTGAGCACAATGCTAGGGGGTAATGAACACACATTGGGCAGTCACCTGGTACAGTGCCCAGGAGCAGCTGGGGGTTGGGTGCCTTGCTCAAGGGCACTTCAGATTTTAAACAGGCAACCTTTTGGTCTCAAACCTGCCCCACAGATGAACCCTAGAAAGCAGTTTGTTCCCTTAATGGCCATGGCTTGAAAATTTTAACTGATAGACCCATGGAGACAATCACATCACCCATCAAAAATCCATTTGAGTATAACAAAAACGGTTGCGTAACATTTTAAGTTGTGTTATAGCAATGATATATTTGAATAATGATAATGTTTTGATTGAAAATGGAGTATGGGTAATTTTGCAGAAGTTCCTGTACAGTCTTGTTCAGTGAATCCGGTGCTCTATTACACAGCAATTCAGAACAAAAGTACTCTCCCATTTGATGGCATTTACAGCAATGCTAATTAACACCATTGAGCTGATTGATTACAGCTCTGTTTAATGGGTCTGATACCCATCAGCACACACTACACACTCTCTCATCCATGGTGTGTAATCCGTTTGCTGAAGCACTCTTTCACCCCCCACTGTGAATATTTAATAGTCTCTGTTCGTTATTCAATGATAACACCTGCTTATTAGAGAAACATGCCATTTATTGAATGAGCTGTGTGCATTTGCATAGCCTTTCGGATCTCTAGCATCACCAAGACTTAGTTTTTGTGTCTCATGCTAAAGTTTGTGCACACTTGGTCAAATTAATTAGATGTTTGACAAATGCCTACAGAGAATATGGCATTTTTATTGCACATTTAAATCCACAGTTTCTAAGTATTTATTATATGTACATTGATCACAAATATAAATGCAGCGCTGTGTCCATTTTTTATGAGTTGAACTCTAAAATCGAAGACTTTGTGTACATAAAAGGCCTTTTTCTCTCAAATATTGTTCACAAATGTGTCTAAATCTGTCTAAGTGAGCACTTCTTATTTGCTGAGATAATCCATCCACCTCACAGGTGTGGCATATCAAGATGCTGACTAGACAGTCATCATCAAGTGATTATTGCACAGGTGTGCCTTAGGCTGGCCACAATAAAAGGTCACTCTAAAATGTGCAGTTTCATCACACAGCACAATGCCACAGATGTTTTGAGGGAGCATGCAGTTGGCATACTGACTGCAGGAATGTCCACCACCATTCAATGAATCAATGTTCATTTCTTTACCATAAACCGTCTACAAAGGCGTTTCAGAGAATTTGGCAGTACATCCAACCGGCCACACAATCGCAGACCATGTGTAACCACACCAACCCTGGACCTCCACATCCAGCGTCTTCACTTCCAAGGTTGTCTGAGACCAGCCACCTGCACAGCGGCTGCAACAATCTGTTTGCATAACCAAAGAATTTCTGTGCAAACTGTCATAAAACATCTCAGGGAAGCTCATCTGCATGCTCATCGTCCTCATCAGGGTCTCCACCTGATTGCAGTTCATCGTCGTAACCGACTTGAGTGGCAAATGCTCACATTTGATGATGTATGGCACATTGTTGTTTTTTATTATTTTTTAAAGCTCAAGTTATACTGTGAACTAAATCACAAAATAAACTGTGAGATCCTAACTTGTGTGTTTTTTAGCAGCTCACGTTCTAAAGAAGCCAAAGGCTTCAGACAATACCTTGGCTCCAGTGATGGCTGGAGTAAGTGGAGAATTGGCTTAATATAATTTCTGATCAAACCATTCATTTAAATTTTCCAAAGTCCAGTACTTTAGAACTTCACTACATTGACTTTTCTAGGAGATAAAAGAGATAAAAGCAGATTTGTGTTTTTAACTAAACTTTTTAAGCATAAAAGTTTGAAGTCATGACTGAGTGTGTGTAGACAATACACCTTTAAATACATTCATTACAACACAATCTGATACTGTTGTGTTCTCTAACTAAAGCTTTTGAAGACCTTCAGGCTTCCACCTCAGTTACATGAAACAGCAATTACATTATAGATCTATCGATCGATCAATAGATAGATAGAACAGTACATATCCGTGTTCACTTTGATGTTTAATTTGAGTCCTTATGCAAATGTTTTCTTTGTTGGATGTAAAGTCTGGTTCTGAATCTGTTCATTAACTCTCACACTGTAAATACCAGCAAAAGTTGATGAATTCAGTAAAGAAAACAGTTATACTAAATTAAATGTATTGAGTATGTTAAAAAATGTCTGCACTTTGAGTGAGTGGAACTAGAAATATTAGACTTAGGGTGCTTTCACACCTACATTGTTTGGTCCAGTCTTTCAGACTTTTTCAGTTTGATCCGAACCAAAATAGCAGGTGTGAAAGTGGCTGCGAGCCACGGTCCTCACCAAAGGAGTAAAATTTGGTCCGGCCAAAAGAGATGGTCTCGGTTCGTTTGTACTGAACCATGGTCCGGTTGTGTGGACCAAATACAGGAACTTCAACAACATTCAACAATAACAAAAGTAAAATAAGCGGAACAGCAGCAGAACTGAGCCGTGGTAGCACATGGAGTGAGGAGGAGTCGACATGTTTAATAAAATTATATGTTCTGGCTTTGTGTCCTAACACACACTTCTCGTTATGGATGCTACTCTGGGTAGATAGAATGGGATTTCTTACACTACACCATGTAGGAAGTATTATGTTAGACACACTAGGTTAGGAGCAGGTGCTACCTGTGTATTTTGTTTAGGTTAGTTTCCCTGATAGGTAGGTTAGTTCCATTATGTTCCTTTCTTTGCTTTGGCACTGCTCATTCCCTTTGTAGTTGCCCTTAACACTAATGTATTGTCTACTTGTCTGTGTGAAAACATCAGCTCAGTAAAATAATAGTCATTGGCAGCACGTGTCTGTCATTGTCTTACCCACCACACACCTATATGTTACTGTTCCCCTTTACCCTAGACGTTTAACACCATAAGGGGGGCACGTAAGTGATGACAACAGGACGTAGGTGTATCATAGAAAAGTCTTTGGTGTGTTCGCAAAAATGCAGTGTGAAAACAAACCCAACCGGACCAAATATATGCAAAGTACCAAACGCATGAACCTTGGTTCAGACCATGGTCCGGACTTTCAGGTGTGAAAGCACCCTTCGTAAACTTGCAATTAAAAGAGCTATACATGTTTGATTAACTGATACTTAAAGACATGAGTTTGAGCAGTAAAGTCACCTGGAAGGTGGAGCTTCCCAGAATCCTTATTAGCTATTTTTCATCAGATTAAGAAACAGTAACTTTTAAGAGTACACCATGTTATACTCTTAAACGTTCAGTTTGGGTGTATTAAACAGGTGTTTATTATATTAACCATGATGGTGTTTTTGTAAGGGTTTACCTGATCAGCTTGTATTGCTGATAAAAGGTCTAACTATGATTTGGGGCAGTCTCTGATCAGCTTCACAAATAAAAAAAAAGTCTACTGAAGTGGAAGATTTTGTCTGTAATCAAGATTCAGTTGGCTTTGTAGTAGAATTGAATTTTAAAATACTTTAAATTATTAATTATATTAGCTGAATTATATTGGGTTATGAGTTTTATCAACACATTTGTTTTGCATTTGTCTATTTTAATTATTATGCATTGGACGTATATGTAAATCGCCTGAAACTTCTAACTTTTTATTTTAGAAGTTAAAAATATATATTTAGGTCTTAATTATTTTGAATTCTGCTAACATGGCCAGGCATACAGTGCAAAAGTTGTGTGATGCATTCAGAGGTTTTGGTCTTTTCTCGCTGTGTTCCAGGCCCCAGACACAGCGTGTGTTCCTCGGCCAGTTTCTGGAGCATGATTCCCGAGTCTGAAGAGCAGAGTTCAGTAAGCCTCGGGGCTTCCTCGAGTGATCTGCCCTCTCTCACCACCGAGGAACCGCCCAGCCACAGCATTTCCCATCCACACTCACCCAGTGAGTACCACTCTGACATCACACCAACGACACACGTACACAGACACGTGTGGACCACAGAACACATTTTTTTTTAGGATAGGAAACAGGAATCAGCCCCTTCACTACAGTACATACACACAATACTTGTAAGTTCAAGTTGCCTTTAATGTCTTTAATATGACCGTGGTTAGCTGTAAACATGAGTGTCTCATGTTCACTATGGCCAATTTGGCTCTAAATGGTCTAACAACAGTGGCAGAATCCCAGGAAATTCTCAGAATTGTGGCTGAAAGAAAATACTGATGGACATGGACTCCTGGCAGGTTTCTCAGTCTCTTTGCTTCCAGACAAGAATTGCTTCTAGAAGTCCTTCACAACCAAAAACACTCCACAGAGAATTTCAGACCATCAACAATCCCATCAATCCTGTATTCTGGAATTTTTGCCACTGCTGATAGATCTGCATGACCGTACGCTTCCATATTCCTGCAAATTCAGCTACTTCCTTCACACTCTGGCCTGTGGCACCAAAATGCAATCACTGCTTTTAGCCAATCATTAACATCTACTTTGTGACCCATTTTCCACACATCTAATGAGACATTCACTGCACTGTACCACCTCTTCTCAATCTATGACTCCTGCTGCACACCTGCACACCCCACAGGTATTTATATCCTGATCATCCTCATTCAGTGCCATCTGCAGGAGCCTGAATACAGCCTTAAACACGCAAGTTGACTAATGTTTTGTCCAGGGAGCTTATACGGTGTATAGAGTACTGGGAATAAAGTCAGCCATGTTTGTGTTTGCGTCCTCCTGTTTGACTCACAAGTCATGGGCCCAGCTAAATTCTTATCAGTCCTGCTTTTATGACTGTTCTCAAACAGAGCCCTCATTTTCTCCTGGTGACTCACAGGGCCACTCCCTTTGTGTGTGAGTGTGTGTGTGTGAGCCTTATGTTTGCTGGTGGTGCCCCAGAGCTAACCCTATCGGGGCCCGAAAGGCTGGAGGAGCCCACAGGAACTGAGGAGCAGACAGAAAACACTGAAAGAAAATGGGATTGAAGCTGCCAGCCTGACCGGGCTGCGCCCCAGGCGAGTGCGTGGGGCGAATGAACAGCCGTCAGGTTGATGGGGAAATGATAGATGAACTGAGATGCACAAATTCTTGAGGCTCCTGACAGGTGTTCCTCAGATGCTCTCTCGGCGGCTGAGTAATGAGGGCTGTGAAGGAGCGCTCTGCTGATTGCAGTCAGAAATCTCTCTTTCTGGAGGAGATAATTCACGGCGGAGCCGTTAGCGTTCAGGACTGATCCATCTGCACTCACCTCAGCCGCCCGGCAGCAGCTCACTCAGAACGAGGTTTCTATGGAGACCAGGGCTGGCTGAGGTGCTTTTTGACAAGTTTTATTTATTAAAACACAGCCAGCTTCTTTTCTGCCTCCATCTGAGGGCGAACATTGAGCCATCACTGCAGATTTTTTGAGTAGGCAGAAAAGTGACCTTGAGAAAAATGAATATTGCTGCCGTCTATGAACGCATTAGTCACTGCAACTTACAGGACAGAATAATGACATTAAAGTCTGCCTGTCTTTTCATGTTGGGTCAGTCTGCTTGAAATGACCAACAACTTCCTGACTGACCAGCTCAGATTTGCATAATATTATCAGGAAATTATGCCAGAGTGTTCGGAATGTTAAGTCCCATTTCATTTAAAAGTCTTAATTTTTGTGCTGAAGTAAGTGGTAAAAGGCCAAGCTGCTACTTCTAAACTGCTGATGGTAACTGGTAGTTTTGATAGTGCCAGCTACTGTAACACCTGCACAACATGCAGAGTCACTGAAGCTAAGCAGGTCTGTGTCTGGTTAGTACTTGGATGGGAGACCCCCAAGGAAAAGCTTGTGTGTCAGCTGTGAGTAGTATTTGTAGACAACAGGAGGTGCTATTCCTGTGTCCAGTGTGGATCCCAATGACCCAGTGCAGCAATGTGGACACTCTACTGTATAAGTGCCATCTTACAGATGAGATCTTGGTTCTCTGAGGTCAGGAAAAGGTCATTTTCTCTAAAAGAGTAGGGGTGTTACCATGATGTCCAGTCAGTTCCTAATCATCTCCATCTTCAAAAACTGACTTAGTCTCTCCTCACCTCTCTGTCTAATAACTAACGTGTGATGAGAACTCTGGTGCAGACTCCCTGCTGTCGCATCATCCAGGTGGATGCTGACCATTATTGATGGTTGAGGTGACTCAAATGTCCTAAATGTTTGAGTGTTTAGAACAGTGCTGTAGAAATACAAAGTAATATGAGTAGTTGATGAATACGATGTAAACGTACTTTTCTTTGTAAAGCACTTTCTTCACAAAAAACATCATGCATCAATTATGAAAGCTGAATTTGAGAAAATATATAGTCGCTAATATTATAAGTGGTCTTTGAGTTATAATTGAATTGACATTTTCCATGAACTTCAGTATAAATGTATCCTATAATGTGGCATAAAAAGAAAGAAAAAATGACTATAATTGAGTAAAACAGACTTTTTAATGTATAAAACTAGATTTTTAATGTATAAAGGCTATAATTCATTGAAACTTTCTTGAAACAGTCAAACCATAGCTGTTTTGAGATTTGGTTCAAAATTAAAAGAAATAAATCTAATAACAAAGCAGTTTCAATATAAACAGGTCTGTGTAACCATTTACTGCATTTTAAATGAGGACTGTTAACTATATACATTTTTATCTCATGTGACAGCAAAAATACCTTGTGATGCACCAAATATTTGGCAGCTAAAAAACACACTTTCAGTGTTCAAAAAGACTGAATAATTTATACCACTGGCATGTTTTAATGACACTGTTACCTTTCTGGACATTCAGAATTGTGCTTTTCCTCACCTGTTAATAAAACAGAGGTTCACCAGCACAGTTACAGTTTGGTGCTGAAATGGAAGAAGATAACAAACTACAAGCACAACCTTTACTGAACTACACTTGTTATGATCAAGTCAGAATGCAGCCACTTAGCTTTGTGTTTGTGCTCCGGCGGCTGATCGTCTCACAATTACCAGAAGAAATTTGAAGTGTTTCACTATCTGTAGCCAATGACACTCACATTAAACACACAAAACATCCATGTGACTTACATCATTCGTTTTAGACATTTTCATCATTTTCTTAAATATTGGTAATAATGTAACATACATGCATCTTCATACATATTCATATATTATTGTCTTTGTTTTATATACAAATATAAAATAATCAATTAAACTCATGTTATTAAACCTAATGATGGTAAACCAACTTACTAAAATACAGACTTTCATTCCTGACTCACTGCAATACTTATTTTGGGAAATTTGGGAAAGTTTCTAGTGTTATAATAATTTATAGAATTGAAGAACCGTGTTCAGTATTTGGCCAAATGTTTATACATACATGTATAACAATGAAAATGTAAGCCTTTTGTTTGGCATAATGATGTTATTTCATATATGAATCCAATTTTAATAATCTTGTGATTTGAGGTGTATTTACTGCTGTTGTGCCTTTCTGTGGTCAGTGACTGACCAAATGGCCCCTGTTGTGCTGTTTTCTGCACTACTGGTCACAGTGTGATTATACACACTCCATTTATACTCCCAGGGTGTCACACTAAGCACCTGGTTCTGTTTGTTGTTTGTTTGTGGCCAGCGGTAACTACCAGGAGTAGCCAGCAGTTACTTTGATATGTGTTGTGTCTGTTTGTACAACATGATTTAAGTGTCCACGACCTCTGTTCATAAAGTTAGCTGTATCCCTGTAACATATGACTCAGGCCTTTATATTGCATTCCAGTGTAAATAGGACTGTGTGTGTGTGTGTGTGGTTTTGGGTGGGCACATTCATGGTTTGTAAATGTGAATGAAGCGGTGTGTGTTTTGTGAATTGTGTTGTGAGCGAGTGTGTGTGGGTGTGTGTGTGTTGATGCAGCTGTGTGGTTGTGGGGTGGGGAGGATGTATTATGTCTTTATGATGGTTTTGTGTCCAAGTGGTGATGGGGACAGATAGAGGCATGCAGTCTTCCAGCTGTTTCTCTCTCTCCCCTCCTTCTCTCCTCTGTTTTTCTTCCTATGGGCAAAAGTTTGAGTACCTGGTTTGTTTAGTCAGTACTTAAGTATGTTAAAGTGAGCTGTTGATGGAAATTAATAAATGCATTTGATAGCTGTAAATGAAATGATGCTGCTGCTCCCGATACTCAATCTTTTGTAGTAGAATCATGAAGTAGGACAGTTTTGGTGTCTCCCACAAGTTTTTAGTACAGCGGTGTGCTCTGCTGGATGTTTAGGCATCCTGTGATGTAGGAATAATGTGGATATGGCAGAATAGGATATATTAGTCCATAAACAACCTCAATAAACAGGATTAAACACTAGAATAGGGAATATTAGTTTAAAACATCTACTTTAAAATTATACAATGCACTAATCTTCTTTAAAATGTTTAAATGTTAATGAGAACAATATTTGCAGCAGTAACACACAAATTATAAAAAAAAAATCATACATTGTGATTTCCGGATTTTTTTCTTTTAGATTATGTCTCTCACAGTGGACATGCACCTAAGATGAAAATTTCTGACCCCTCCATGATTACTAAGTGGGAGAACTTGCAAATTCGCAGGGTGTTCAAATACTTATTTTCCTCACTGTACATAATAATGTTTCTGACTTCAAATGGAATGGATTTATAGAAGAAAATAACCACATTGACACTGTTCAGTCTAGTCAAATGTACTGGCTTTATTGAGCATGCTTAGAATGTACACGGATGCACAACAAGACGAATAACTACATGTAATATACTTATACATACTGTAAGTACAGCACAGCTCGGAGAACAGTTCTGACCGCATTTAACAGCACTGCAGATGATCTGTAACTCAGAAATCCTTTCTACTTGTGTGAACTGGCTAAACAGTGTTTTTTCACACACATATACCACTAATCAGTCTAACAGAATGTTGTCAGAAAGCATGCAAATTTGTAAAAAGGAAATGCATGCTGTAATAATTTGTATCAGATTGCTGTGATTGCCAACAGGTGACGTTCACAAAGCAGCTGCTGTTTGAGTGCCAGTTTTTCCTGTTGTGCATGTCACACTTTTCTGCTTTATCTGTGACCTCTGAACTCCACAGAGTTCATCTGCACTCATCCTTCAGGAAACGAGAACGTGGTCTGCTTCCACCTCCACCTTCCAGAGCACCTTAGAATAAACTGTGTTCAAATGGAGCTATGAGGAAGTTCATTATTCATATACGCAGTCATATCAGAATATTTTGACCACTTCATTTTTGGAATGAACTTGACCCGGGACAGATGCTGCATGTTTAAATAAGTATGCACACGAATCAGTTGTAGCAGAATGTAAAACCATCATCATGGACAAAACGTGATTTGACTGATGTCCAAATGGGTGAAGGTAGTAGTATCTCAGAAACTGCAAACTTTCTTCTAGCAGTGCTGTAGTGAATATATACTGAGAATGGACTTCTCGTACATTGAGTGTCTACCAACGGCATAAGAGTGGTGTCCCAAGGATCATTGATTACAGAGGGAAACAATCAACAAACCACAGTGGACCAGTTAACCTCTGTAATGAACACAGGAGCAATGAACACTGTTATACACTGCTCAAAAAAATAAAGGGAACACTAAAATATCACATCCTAGATCTCAATGAATAAAATATTCCAGTTGAAAATCTTTATTTATTACATAGTGGAATGTGTTGAGAACAAAATAAAAAAAGGATAAATGTAAATCAAAATTATTACCCCTTGCAGGTCTGGATTTGAAATCATACTCACAATTTTATACCACCCTCATGGAGTCTGTTTCTGACAGTTTGAGCAGAAACATGGATATTAGTGACCTGCTGGAGGTCATTTTGCAGGGCTTTGGCACTGCTCCTCCTGTTCCTCCTTGCACAAAGGAGGAGGTAGCGGTCCTGCTGCTGGGTTGTTGCCCTCCTATGGACCCCTCCATGTCTCCTGGTGTACTGGCCTGTCTCCCTTTATTTTTTGAGCAGTCTATATGAGCCTGTGAATCAGATGCATACTTAAGATGGTCATAATGTTCTGATATGACCATGTATTTAGAAGGGCGTTTATCATTACTGTCATAGGAAAATCCTGTATTTCACAAGAAAAGGGCCTTAAGAGCCCCGAGTGGCTCAGTGGACTAAGCGCTAACACTATGGTCAGAGGATTGTGTTTTCCCGGTCTTGCTGCTTGCCATTGACAACCGGGGCCCGAGAGAGCAAAATTGGCTGTGCTCTTTCTGGTGGGTAGATGGCGCTCTCTCCCCACCACTATTATGTAATATTCTCCAGCTCAGGTGTCTGTTAGCTGATGTATGAGAGCTGGGGATCCTGCAATTTCCTTCAAGCGTGTTGGCGGCCCAGCAATGATGTATGGGCAGCAGTTGGAAAAGAGGCGGAGCTTCACACGTGCTACTCCTGAAGGTGCCAAGGGCAAAGCATAAGCTCAGAGGGGATCACGCTTTCTCAACTGCTGCACCGAAATTATGGAATGACCTTCCAATACATATTAGACAGGCCTCATTACTGTCCATTTTTAAAGCTCATCTTAAAATGCATTTTTGTTCCTTGGCTTTTAACCCAGCATAAGACTTATTTTATTTTATTTTAGTAGTATTTTAGTAGTTTTTACTTTTATTTATTACTTTGATTTGTGAGTTGCATTTTACTGTTTTTTACTTTGTGTGTTTTTTCTTGTTCCTGTTTTTGATTGTGTTTGGGTTTTGGTTCTGTTTGTCCTCTGTGCAGCACTTTGGCTCAGCTGATGTGGCTTTTAAAGTGCTATATAAATAAAGTTGATTTGAGTTGAGTCTTCACCCTCCTAAAGTCAAAGACATTACAAGTCATAGTGGACAGGTGAGTTGATTGGGGATCTCCAGTCATGTAATTTAGTTTAAAACTAGCCTTAAAGAGGCCTTCTTTTGCTCACATTTTATAATAAAAGCATTTGATATACTAGTGCTTCTGCAAAATTTACAAAATTGTGAAAAAGTTTGAGTTTTTTATGAGTATATTTTTGTAAACTTAATTTTATTATTTTGCTTTTAACAAACAGTATACATTTGAAATTAACTAAATAAAATAAATCAAAACACCTATTCTGAAGCATGTTGCCATTTTTTTTTTTAACTTTTTATTATAAAGTAAGCTGCCAACCACAGATATCGTATTTTGTGATTTCATGAGAACCAACTCATTTAAATATATCAACCTGTTCAATCTACAGCTGTTTAGCTCCGCCCAGTTTTGTCTAGAACTGCACAGCCAAACAGAACACAGGTTGTGTAAATATCAGTAGGCACAGTAACAAGAGGTTGGAAATGGTGATTATGACCGTTTTGGATATAAATTGAAAATACGTACAAGCCCTTTAATCCAGTTTAAAAGACTAAATGAACATCAAACCTCTACCTTTTGCCATTTCTTGAACAAGACTTAACAAGAATGGAGATGGGAAATTTTAGTGATTTTATTAGGTTTTATTTTAGGCTGTTTCTAACCGTTTCTGTTGCTTCACAAGCTGAAAGTTTTTAGAAATGGTATAAAAACCCTGTAAATGAGACCTAAGCCAGTGATGATAAATAAGCAGGTAGTTCAGGGTTAAAGAGTGGTCACTGGAAAAAAAACAGAGAAAGGGTTAGAGAGGTCTCAGAGCAGATTAAGGCATAAAGACCATGACCGACAGCCTGCCGGCCACCTGTTGTTACCACACAAGAGTGTAAGTAGTTAAGCTGGATAGTCAGTGAATCACTTTTATGATGATTCTTCCATGTAGCTTTAGTGCAACTTTATCAGCTCAGCTTCATTTCATTCACTCTGTGTATACCAGCAGAAAAAAACCCACTTTCTTCTGCTCCAGTGCTACAAAAAACACTTACTGCACATATTACAAACAGGCATTTACAAGTCTCAAGGTCAGCCAGGCTGTAAGAAAGTGAAGAACAGTCTCAGGCATGTAAGCTCGTTATTTAAAACCAGTTTGTTTGTGTTTGTAAAAACATTAATCTTTAGAATAAATACTAATAAACAAATGCAGTAAAAAAATGTTTGTTTTGTTGAGAGCTAGTTTGAAGAACATGGTTTGGTTCTAGATCTTCTCGGTGCTCCTCAGTCATCACGTGGATTTATTAAAGTCGGCAGCAGCACACTTATGAACTTTTCATTCATTCATTATCACACCCGCTTAATCCTTATTAGGGTTGCGGTTAGTCACTTATGAACTTATGATACATAATGAAGTATTGATGAACTAAACCTGGTATTGGATTAGATTAATACTAATAGTACTAGACTGGCATAAGGAGAGGTATGAAAGGGTTAAACCAACACATTGTTAATAAGTCAGTCTGTCTGTCTAATCTGTCTGTCTCTATCTGTCTGATATGTCTGTCTATCCGTCCGTCTGTCTGTCTGCAGGTATATAAGGATGGTGCTTATCTCTCCGTATTCTTTTCACCTTCTGGTGGTTTGTTTGTAGTGACTTTGCGGAATAAAGCCAGCATACGACTCTGTCAGGGCTTCTACTCAGCTGGTTCAGCAGGTTCCGTTTTTCCACTGAGCAAGGAAACCCTCAAAAGCAGTACATTTTCTTAAATCTGTCTTACTCCGACACCTTACACTGGGGGTACAGAAGGGAGCAGTTATGTGTAGAGATGTTGTAGGAGGGCTCTGAACGTTTCCTGTTTAGTGTGTTTACCAATGTCCCAACATTAACATCAGTCACTGCTCAGCATTGTGCTGGGGCAGAATTAAGCAGAACAAAGATGAGGGTTTAGGCGGGATCCATCAGGCTGTATGAACAACAGACTGGTCAGGAATTAGGTCAAGGTTATGTTTGAGTTATGATTTCACTGTAAATATTTGACTTTCTGTTCATCACACAGTTCTTATGTGCCTCTTCAAGTAAGATTATGAAAAGCACACCTATAGCCACTGTTGTACAGATTAGATTACATTCAACATCTTGCCAATGTGATTGCACACAACAGAAGTGGCCCTATCCATGGCGCCCAGGGAGGAGTTGGGGGTTAGGTACCTTTCTCAAGAACACTTCAGTCACGACCTGCCCAGGGATTGAACTGCTGACCTCCCAGATACGACCAGATCCCTAACAACCAGGCCACAGCATCTTCTTCAAGGAGAGATTCTGTATAGATCCATGAGCAGTTAAGGACCATTCTTGCATAAATGAAGAATCTGGTCTATATTATAGAATCCTTTAGATTGCTTCTTCTTCTTCTTGTTCTGATGCTTCTTCCTCCTCTTCCTCTTGATCAGCTTCTGCTTCTACATTTTTTTCTTCTTCTACTTCAACTTCTTTATCTTTGCTTTCTTCTTTTTCTTCTTCAGTGTCCTCTTCATCTTCTTTGTTCTCATTTTCTTCACCTTATTCTTCACATTCTGCTTTTATATTCTTCTTCATCGCTATCCTCATCATCTTCATTGTATTCGTCTTTTCCTGGTCCTCTATTACCTGTATAACACATTTTTGGGAAAACAGACTGTCAGCCTGCTGTGATGGGGGGGCAGAGAGAAAGAAAGGTATACATACACACTCATGGGCAGAAGGGGCAGACAGACAGGCATCTACATGCCTCAACTCAGCTTTGTAGGCGACTTTGTGGCCGGTGGGTCACATGACCTGCTGCTAACTCCAGCAGTGCAGGATTGAACTGTTGAAAGGAGTGAACCATCTGCTCTTTCTTCACCTCCACTCCTGAACCTAACCCTAATGCACCGGTAAGTCTCTCTTGGCTCCAGTTACAGAAGCTCAGGGTCTTTTCTTCTTGGATACCTTTATAAAGTAAGGATGAACTTCTGCTTTATCTTCTTTTGCATGAGCCTGTTTGCTTCTGTCAGCACAGAAATATTGCCTTTGTCTTAGGAGTGCATGTAGAGGAGGGAAGTAGTCAGGAGTTTTAGTTTCCTTTCATCACTTTTTTTATTCCTCTGTGGTAGCAGGAGACTCTTTTTAATGCTGACGGAGTAAATTAGCATCAGAAGTTGAAACTTTCAGGACTGAAGATGTGTGTGTGTGTTCTCGGTGCTGACGTTTGTGTGTGTATTTTAAATTCAGGGGTAGAAATTCAGTTGTCACAGCTCTTCAGACGGTGCTCAGGCTGAGTTGTACTTCATTGTCATTGTGCTAAGAAATGCTCACAGAAGCTGCTGCTTAGTAACAGGCAGTTGTCTTAGTGCCAGCTGATTAGATTCCCTGCTCAGTAGCCCCCTAAAGCCCTGCTACAGCAAAGCAAAACAAAGTTTAGAACGAGGACGTGGGGGGGGGACTGGAACACAGTAGTGTTGTCGTCACTGCAGCCTGCTCTTGGATGGACTTGAACTTCTACTGCGGATCGAGCTTCAGATCTCGCCCTCAGGCTCTCAAAGCTGTAGCTTTTGTTGAAACATGAAAAGACTTGCTTTGGACTTTGGCAGATCTCTCTTTGTACAGTAGCTCACATTTTTTCCTGACACTCGGCGCTAATCTTTTTAGTCCTCCTTCTCACTGATAAGAGTCCAGGCTGGAACTTTGAAGGTTGGTAAGTAATCAGTCTCTTGTTTTCCAAATTGTGTTCAATTGAAGTTCATGGACAAAGATTTTATTACAAGCAATTTTGGAGCATTTCTATTGGTCCAGTCATTATTAAATGTTGTAATAGGCATCTACTGAGCTCTCAATATGCAAAAAAACTGCAAATCCAAAAATGGAGGCTTGTTTTTCTTTGGACAGTGATGATATACTGAGAGTGTTAGTGGCCTTCTTGAGTTTTTCAGTGGTTTCTCAATCCTGGTCAACTGGTACCACTGCCACGCATACTATAGTGCTCTGCCTGGGCTAACACACTTACCTCAGCTCAGTGAGGACTTGTTAATTGGATCAATAGCAGAAATATTGGGATACCTGCTCATTCATTGTTTCTTCAAGGGTATTAAAAAGAGTTAATCTTGCTTTTGTTGTAACCATTTCTACTGTCCAGGGTAGGCTTTCTACTAAATTTTGGAGCACTGCTGTGAGGATTTGATTGCATTCAAGAGTGTTAGTGGGGACAGAATGTTGGATGATGACCACCAACTTCATCCACAACATTGCAAAAGCATTGGATGGCGAACACAGTTCTACCAATCCACTGCTCAATGCTGGGGGCTTTGTACCCTTTTAGCCCACCTGGCATTAAACATGGTGCCAATATGTTCATGTACAGTCCTTTTCTATTGGCAGTACTTCTCTACAGGGACTAGACAAGCTGTGTGTGAGCACATTGCTGTGTGTGAGCACATTTGTGTCAGCAATGGGTGCATTCTTTTGTGCCTGCACTGTTGTAGCAAGTTTGCATGCATAAAATGGGCTAGAAAAGTAAGTAAGAGAAGAACTTTTCCTTTGTGTGTGTGATGTATGTGTGTCTGAGAGAGCAATGTCCCTGGCATTAGAAGTGGACCTGAGGAACAGAATGTTGGTGCCTAGCAACAGGTGAGGCCTTTTTTCTAATTTGGCACCAGAGAGATGCATTCGGGGCGCTGGCATGGCCAAGAGATTCAGCTTAGTATCAGAAAGCCCAGCAACCTTCTCAATTCATGCTGGGGGGGGGGACTCTCTTCTGGAGACAAAATCCACATTCATATGAGCTTCTCAGAGCCAGAGGTAAATTCAGAAATATTGCTTGTTATGAATGCAGAATTTTAATCCGTTTTTGCTGTAATATAGATAGAAAGAAAGGGCTTGCATTTATAAGTTTAGTGCAACTGTGCTGAGCTCAGAATACTAGTGCATCTTTAAAAATGTAGTGAAATATTGTGAAAAATATTTTTTTAAATAATATTGTGTAATTAAATCATTGTGTAATTCAAAAAAGTAAACTGCCATATTTTATATTTATATGTAAAAGGACACATTTAAAGTTTTTTCTGTTTTAATATTTATACTGTCTGCTCAGTGTTTGAGAGAACAAAAGTGAGTTTTCCTTTATCTGAGACATTGATAAGGGCAGTACATTCTTGATTATTTCGAGGATTAGTGTCCACACTACTGACATACTAGTGCATTTCTAATTAGAATATTGTAAGAAAGTAGATTCTTGTTCATAATTTAATGCAACTGTAATGTAACTGTACTGTAATATCTATTATTTATTGTCTTCAAATAAAATTATATCTGGAGATCTATCTGCTCTTAAGCCCCTTGACTTGCCTTGACTTTTTTACAAATTACACCCATCTAAAATTATTTATTCCCAAAGTGTTACACAGACTTTTGTTCAGCACAAACTCAGGAACAGTAAGAGTGTCATGAATCTATATTTTGATTAAATCTGCTCTAAACTTAGACTTTCCAAAAAGTATAAACCAAAAACTTTGTCCTATTTTCAGGTGTGCTGATATATTGTGAAAAAACACACTCTAGAAATTGTATGTGATTTTATTTCTAAAGCTTAAGAAATGTGCGTTGACACTGCGTTTTCACTCAGCCATTTCCCCTACATTGAATATTCATGAGATAGGTGTGACGATCACATGAGAGGTCTTTTGTTCAGATTCATATCCCACAGATTCCAAAACACTGGAATTCATCAACGACATCTCCAGAATTACCATGTCATTATCATGACAGATCACGTTTTTTGGCGAGAAAATATGTACAGCTGTTGATCGCTTTCACAGACGTGTCGCTGCTTATTTAAGCTCCTAACAAAAATCTAAAAATATAGTCTGATTCAAGCTATATATATATATATATATATATATATATATATATATATATATATAGTATTTATGCCTTCATGACTTTGTATGAATTTTTACATTTTGATGGTTAATTTTTCTTCTAGTGAGAGAAACTGCCTTTCAGCTCTTTCATTAGTGCTGCTCATTAGTCTGAGTATTAGTATGTAATAATGAGAAACAAATAAACAGTCAGGCCAGCAGGAGATGCCAATTGTCCTGTTTAACACCTTAAGAGAAGAAGCTTCACGGCTTACTATTGGGGAAAAAAACTTACGTTTATTTGCCAGTTTTGCACTAGCTTTATTTTTTGTTTTGCAGATTCATTTGTTTGCCAAGAGGATGAAGGAATGAACATGGATATGCTCAACTGGACAGCAAACAATCCACAAACAAACGGCCAACCTTTCATCAACTCCGGTCGCTTTTCCAGCTGGGTAACTTTTGATGATGACGACAATGTGCCAGAATTCAAGCAAGCTCTGAAGCCGTCCAGCATTAATCTTGACAACTCTCTGTTACAAGATGCCAACAGCAACCTTATTGTTTCACCCAATCGAAACCAGGGGACAGCCAGGCACATCCTGGACTTAACCCCAGAAAATACAGAACCAGTGTTTGCCTTAGACAATCCATTGTTAAGTAGTAGCACTCCTTACACCAAGAAGAATCCCTTCCTGGATGAGGAGTTTTCGAGTGTGCAACCTTCCCCAATTAACCCTTTCAGTGCCTATTTTAGTAAGCCAGAGTTAGTGTCATCTGAAAGCAATGGCTCAGAGAAACCTCAGTCTTTCTCCTTCAGTTCACCAATTTTTGAAACTCAGCCTACAGACGTCAAAAGGGAATCCCTCCTGCTTTTCTCCTCTGATAGTGACTCTGCTGGTGGGCAAGACTTTTACCCCTCTGGTCCTCATGGAGATGACCTGGATCAGCTCAAAAACATGCAAATCTCTGACCCCGACCAAGTAGGCTCTGCCGATTTACCGGACGACTCTGTGGACACAATCGATGAGGAGGAAACTCCTTATGTACCTCCTCACATGGTGCCTCAGAACGGTTGGCCAATGTTGCTGCGAATCCCTGAGAAAAAGAACATCATGTCCTCTCGACATTGGGGGCCCATCTTTGTCAGGCTGAACGATGCCGGTCAGCTGCAGCTCTTCTATGAAAAAGGCCTGGAAAAACCCTTCAAGGAGTTCCAGCTGAGTGCTCAGCTTGAGCTCTCCGAACACAAACTGCAGAGCTATGAAGAGAATGGCCGTGTGCATACCATCAGTTTGGACAGTGTGGTGTACAAGGAGAAGCGCAAGATCCAGCCCAAAGTGACTGTGGTTCACATACCTGTGAAAGAGCAAATTGTGAAGCTTGGGACTGTTGACTACCAGGACTTCCTAAGCTTCAGATATGCTTTAAGGGAGAAGCTGGTGGGCCAGTCAGTGGACACAGACTCTATTGCTTCACCTGTGTCGTACTCTGAAGAGGAGATTCAGGTTGAAGTTATTGATAGTTTTTATGGCATTCTGGCAAAGGGTGACAATCGTATTCTAGAGCAGCAGGTATTGACCCAAATCAATGTCCTTGCCTTCCTGACAGGCTCACCACTTTGTCATATCGGTGTTAATGACATCCAAGTCAAAGGAAAAGAGGTTGTATCCAGACATGACATTATTCCAAACACAACCACTCGCTGGATTCGTCTACAGGACTGTCGATTACATGAGTGCGTAGACCCGTTGGAATTTGACGAATCCCGGATAATCAGCTTCGATCCCCCAGTTGGACGGCGATTTGAACTGCTGAGATTCCGGACAGCCTATGCGGAAAAGACCCTCCCCTTCACTTTGAGAACAGTTGCCAGCATCCGGGGAGCAGAAGTGGAACTCCAGTCCTGGCTTGTGATGTCAACAGGCTTTTCCTCAAATAGAGACCCTCTCACAGTTATACCCTGTGAAAATGTGGCTGTCCGTTATCCCATTCCCGAATTATGGGCTAAGAACTTCCGCAGGGAAAGTGTGACTGGAGAGAAATCCCTCAAGGCACGCTTCAATAAAGGAGCCAGCTTTGGTTCTGCTAGCAGTTCAGGATCAGAACCAGCCATGAGGGTCACACTGGGCACTGCTAAATACGAACAGGCCTTCACATCTGTGGTTTGGAGGATCAACCGTCTGCCAGACAAAAACTCAGGTAAGGCCTTGTTGCCTCATTGTAGAACCTTGGGTGGGAATTTGTCTCTGAAATGCCAGTTTTACATAATAGTAAGCGCTAACCCAGGTGTGGTTTTTGATTAAGTACCATCAATCTGAGGGCTGACTCAGAACAAAACACCTTGGTGCAGCAACAATGAAAGCTCATATTGCCACCTCCTCTGACAATATACAGTCATGGCCAGAAGTTTTGAGAATAACACAAATATTATATTTTCACATGATCTGCTGCCCTCTGGTTTTTATATGTGTTTGTCAGATGTTTTTATCACATACAGAAATATAATTGCAATCATATTATGAGTAACAAAAGCTTTTATTGACAGTTAGAATCAATAAATGCAGCAAGTTAATGCAACAAGTCAATATGCAGTGTTGACCCTTCTTCTTCAGGACCTCTGCAATTCTCCCTGGCATGCTCTCAATCAACTTCTGGACCAAATCCTGACTGATAGCAGTCCATTCTTGCACAATCAATGCTTGCATTTTGTCAGAATTTGTAGATTTTTGTTCGTCCACCCGTCTCTTGATGATTGACCACAAGTTCTCAATGGGATTAAGATCTGGGGAGTTTCCAGGCCATGGACCCAAAATCTCTATGTTTTGTTCCCTGAGCCATTTAGTTATCACCTTTGCTTTATGGCATGGTGCTCCATCATGCTGGAAAAGGCATTCTTGATCACCAAATTGCTCTTGGATGGTTGGGAGAAGTTGCTCTCAGAGGACATTCTGGTACCATTCTTTATTCATGGCTGTGTTTTTAGGCAAGACTGTGAGAGAGCCGATTCCCTTGGCTGAGAAGCAACCCCACACAAGGGGGTTGAGACCAGGCCTTGCTCCAAGAGTCTCCACCTCACAGTGCATGCAGATGCACTCACACCTGCCTGCTGCCATTCCTGAGCAAGCTCTGCACTGCTGGTAGCCCAATCCCACAGCTGAAACACTTTTAAGAGATGGTCCTGGCGCTTGCTGGTCTTTCTTGGGCGCCCTGGAGCTTTTTGGCAACAATGGACCCTCTCTCCTTGAAGTTCTTGATGATGCGATAGATTGTTGACTGAGGTGCAATCTTTCTAGCTGTGATACTCTTCCCTGTTAGGCCATTTTTGTGCAGTGCAATGATGACTGCTCGTGTTTAGAGATAACCATGGTTAACAGAAGAGAAACAATGATGCCAAGCACCAGCCTCCTTTTAAAGTGTCCAGTGGTGTCATTCTTACTTAATCATGACAGATTGATCTCCAGCCCTGTCCTCATCAACACCCACACCTGTGTTAATGGAGCAATCACTGAAACGATGTTAGCTAATCCTTTTAAGGCAGGGCTGCAATGAAGTTGAAATGTGTTTTGGGGGATAAAGTTAATTTTCTAGACAAATATTGACTTTGCAATTAATTGCTGTTAAGCTGATCACTCTTTATAACATTCTGGAGTATATGCAAATTGCCATTATAAAAACTGAAGCAGTAGACTTTGTGGACATTGATGTTTGTGTCATTCTCAAAACTTTTGGCCATGACTGTAGGTGCAATTTGTACACCTTTCTACAATTACAGACTGTAGTCCATCTGTTTCTCTGTATACTTTGTTATCCTCCTTTCACCCTGTTCTTCAGTGGTCAGGACCCCCTCAGAGCAGCTATGATTTGTGTGGTGAGTCATTCTCAGCATTGCAGTGACACTGATGTGGTGGTGGTGTATTAGAGTGTGATACACTGGTATGAGTGGATCAGACACAGCAGAGCTACTGGATATTTTAAACACCATGTTATCTCACTGTCCATTCTATCAGACACACCTCTATTAGAGAGTGGCTAACCTGTTAATCTGTTGCTTCACAATTTGTGTTGGTCTTTTAGTCTTTCATTGGAGGTCACATGATGCTGTTGGCTGGTTGGTGCACTATTTTAACTCCATCAGTGACTAACCCATCACGTCTCGCCTCCCAAATAATACCTGCTCTATGGGGGTAAGAGGTATTCCTTCATCTACAGGGAATGAGTGGTCAGTCAGTGATTTATTGTCCAAGAGAACAGTATCAACTATATGCTGCAATGGAATTGAGGGATGGGGCTCCTCAACCAGCTGTACTGTATTGTCCTTGATTACACACTCACTGAAATAAGCCAGAGACTGTCTTATCTTAGAGATATATATCAGGCAGTCTGTGCTGAATAACTGTAGGCTTGTATTAATACATTTGGGGGGGGAAATGATCTTTGAGCCTTCAAAAAAGCCTTTCTTTTCCCTCTTACCTATTGTCACAGGTGCTCTTCCTGTGGTATTAACCGCTGTATCAGACACTCACTGTGTATAGTAATTTAAATAAGCATAAGGATATGGCTTCCCTTTATAATGGCTTCATTTGTTACTCTGACACCTTGCACCAGGTCTGTATTTTTCATCAGCGCTTTATCCCGTTTTCAGTGTCATCTTTAAAATGATGTAACTTTTCTCTGTCTGAGTCCCTGTGTTGTATTCTGTTTAGTGAAATGAATTCAAGCCAAGCGCTTTTGATAAAGCTGTATTTCTGAAAAAGTCATTAACTTCTGTAGTATGGTTCAGTTTTGCACACACAATGTTAATAAGTCCAGTAGACCTGGGACATTTTTGCTATCACATTAGAGACAGAAATCTTACATTGCAACCCTTGCATCTTGTTTTTCACAGGCTTGTGCCATTTGTCTTGTGCTTTTGGACCTATATTGCATTCCACAGCATGTGCAGTGGCATAGAAAGCACTGATTATTCATAATATAGCTTTTCTATGTGTTTGGCATATGTGTTCGTTAGCCCTGTGTTGGTATTTTGTGTCAATGGCCAGTGATCCCGGCCTTTCACTAGCTCATCAGCAGGGTTCCCTCTGCACATATCTGATTGGTTGGACAGAGCCCCAGCTGTCATTATTCATTAGGTCACAAACTCATTGGCTTTCTGTTCTCTTTGTCTAACACTCCAACTTCTCTCTCACACATACACCCCACCATGTCCAGACAGCAACCAGTGGCCCTGCTCTGTCTATTGTTTTTCCTTTGATTCTTCCCGTTTTTTTGTCTTTTTCATTTTATTCTACCTCCTAAAGACTCTTTTAAAGACTGTGCTGCAGCAGCCTGATGTATTTCATTTATGTTCACTTTTAATTACTGTTTAGACTGGGAAAAAAGACTTATTGATCTGTTTTCTGGACAGCGTGAATCTAGTCTTGGGCTGAAAAGGGTTTGCAACAGAGAATCCCCAATGAGAGTATAATTTAGGCTGAGCCCACACTTAATCTGTGTCTGGGAAGCTGGCCCAGTATTGTAATGTCTTGACGAGGCCTGGGCCTGCCGAAATCTTTCTTCTAACACGAGAGACTCTTTTTAGTACTTTCAGTGCAGCGTCTTAGTCCCAGTCTCAGGGGAACCCTGCTGTGCCCAGTTTGGACTTTTTTCTGATCTAACAGACCTGATTCAGTCTATGAAGGGCTTGAAAATTACCAGATGAGCTAATTTTGTCGTGGTAAAGCCGAGAAAATGGCACCCTGTGCAATGCAGGAGTCCCAGCTTTAGGGTTAAATTTGTAAGAAAAACATGCAGCTGTATGATCAGTACTGTTTATATATATATTAACTCTAGAGCTATGGCCATGTGGATGGTGTTTATCCAGAACATCCATCTTCTGTTTGGGTCTTCATGCTTCTTTAATGACCTGTTGATGTTTCCTCTGATTGTATCCATCCATCTTGTTGCTGGTCCTTTTAATCTGTTACCTACAACTGTCTTCTCAAGTGAGCTGGTTCTTCTCATAATGTGTTTAAAATAAGATCTTCAGTTTGACTTGAAAGGTGAGATTTATTTGAGGGTCCATTGTTAACTCATAATACATATATCTACTTAGAGTGGTGCTTGAACATGGTGGTGCTTGTGAACTCTTTAGAAATAAAATTTGTCCTAAAACTATTATACTGTCACACAAGCC
>BRDA01007235.1:27869-40464 GCA_036984385.1 Crenuchus spilurus
ATATATCTACTTAGAGTGGTGCTTGAACATGGTGGTGCTTGTGAACTCTTTAGAAATAAAATTTGTCCTAAAACTATTATACTGTCACACAAGCCTAAAATCATACAGTATATAGAGAACCAAATCCATTTATTTATTGAGCAAAATGATCAAAAAGTCTGAACATTTAGGATAAACATACTTTGGAGGTGAAATTTGAATCAGGTGTTGTCAATCAGTAGGATGACAAGCAGGTGTGAGTGGGTGTCCTGTTTTACTTAAAGAACAGAGATCTATCAAAGTCTGATCTTCAACATGTTTGTGGAAGTGTATTATGGGACAGACAAAACAGGTTTCTGAGGACACATCTATAAACAGATGGATAGATTCGACTTAATGTCATTGCATAGTACAAATAATGACAATGAAATGTAGTTTAAAACTGATGCTGGGAGGCTAGCATTGCAAAATAAACACTAGAGCTCAATATGCACCCAGTCATTTACATCAAAGCACACCAACAACTCTTCTCTCAACCGCATCCACTTCTTAATTATGGTCTCTGTGGCCCCGTTCACACCCGTGATTAACATCCAATTACAAGGGAACACACACAGCTACTCCTTCCATTTTGGATCATGTGGTCTGCAAGCTCAGCATTCAAGTAAAATTAATTGTACCTCTATGTGCCCACTAGGACAGTGACAATGATAAGTGCAGTACATTCCTGATACATTTGCAATAGTGCAATAGTGTTCATAATTTAATTAAAAAGGTGAACATACAGGGATTAGACAATGAAACTGAAACAGCTGGTTTTACACCACAATAATTTATTAGTAGGTGTAGGGCCTCCTTTTGCGGCCAGTACAGCGTCAATTCGTCTTGGGAATGACATATACAAGTCCTGCACAGTGGTCAGAGGGATTTTAAGCCATTCTTCTTGCAGGATAGTGGTCAGGTCACTACATGATGCTGGTGGAGGAAACCGTTTCCTGACCCGCTCCTCCAAAACACCCCAAAGTGGCTCAATAATATTTAGACACAAAGACTTGCTGCTTGCGTCACAGATGCACCAGCAAGACGTGCACCAACAATTTGTCCTCTTTTGAACTCTGTTATGTCACCCATAATGTGTGCATTGCAATATTTTGAGCAAAACTGTGCTCTTACCTGCTAATTGAACCTTCACACTAGTGCTGGGCGATAAAACGATAACGATATGTATCGCAATAGACACGTAATCAATATCAATAGAAAATGCGCTCGATAGAACGTTCAATATACCTTAATTTACCTTAATTTCCCTGAAGGAACCACCTAAAGGGATCAATAAAGTACTATCTATCTAAGTACTATCTATCTAATATATATATTTTTCATTGGAATAAACCAGAGCAAAGATTCCGCTTTAAATGCACCCGCTTGTGAAGCAAGATTGGTTGGTCGGTCCTCTGGTGCCTAGCAACGTATGGAGTGACACGCTAATAGCCAATCACGGAGAACTATCAAGTTTGGTTGTGCCACCTCGTTATCTCATGCACGCCCTCTTGTTTGTGTAACTTGAATCGGCATGATTTGAGACGCATGGTGAGTGGAATATAAGTGCGATGAGCAGCGCGATGAGCAGCAGGACAGCGAGCGAAGAAATTGTGAATAAAAAAGGAAAGGTCAGCTCACCAGTATGGCAGTTTTTCGGATTTTTTCAGTCGGACCGTAGTCAGACCAACGTTGTCTGCAAATTGTGCAGGACTGTTGTCCCCACCAAGACCGGCAATACGACTAACTTGTTTTACTACCTTAGCCGGCTCTAATTAAGGACAAAATGGTGTGCATCACTACAGACAGTGTGGCCAATATAGTGAAGGCGACATCACTAAAAGACTGGACACGGCTGCAGTGTTTTGGCCATCGTATTATTGTAATAATAATAATGCTGATCATTGTAATAATAATAATAATAATAATAATAATAATAATAAATTTTATTATAATTGTTATAAGTAGGCGATTAACTTCCTTGTAAACTCCTAGCACTAAGGGCAAGGATATTTTTTTATTTGAGTGTTTTTCATGGTTGTGTTGCCATTTCTGAGGAAGGTTAATTTTGAAATAAAATGTTTAAATGTAGCATATTTTTCTCATAGTCCTTATTTTAAATAGGTAAAAAAAAATTCAATAATTATCGATATCGACCGATATGAAATACTTATATCGTGATACAGTTTTTAGCCATATCGCCCAGCCCTACTTCACACTCTGCTCTTACTGGTGCAATGTGCAATTAATTATGATTGGCCACCAGACTGGTCCAATTTAGCCATGTAACCTCCCACACTAACATGACAGCTGTTTCAGTTTCATTGTCTAACCCCTGTAGTTATATTCATTACACAAAGTGACATTTCAAGCCTTGGTTTTTAATTTGATATTGTTTGAATATTTATTTCCTCAAACTTGTAAAAAGTATTATTTGAGATACTGGATTTTTGAGAGTTAAAAGCTACAGTGGGATTAGAAAGTCTGTGAACCCTTTAGAATTTTCTATATTTCTGCATAAATAAGACCTAAAGTAGATAAAGAGAACCCAGTGAAAGAAATGAGACAAAAATATTGTACTTGGTCATTTATTTTTTTGAGGAAAATGATCTAATATGATATATTGCTTTCTGTATCTGGTGTGACCCCTTTTTGCAGCAATAACTGCAACTAAATGTTTCCAGTAACTGTGCCATAACCATTTTTTGTTAGAATGACTTATGACTGACATTTTTCTTTATAATTTTCTGATATACTTCAGAATTTTATAATTTATTGTTCCATCAATGATGACAAGCCGTCCAGGCCCAGATGCAGCAAAACGGGTTCAAACCATAATACTACCACCACCATGTTTCACAGATCGAATAAGGTTCTTACGCTGGAATGCAGTGCTTTCTTTTCTCCAAACATAACGCTTTTCATTTAAACCAAAAAGTTTTCTTTTGGTCTCATCTGTCCACAAAACATTCTTCCAATAGCCTTCTGGCTCGTCCACATGATCTTTAGTAAACTGCAGATGAACAGCAATGTTCTTTTTTTCGAGAGCAGTGGCTTTATCCTTGCAAACCTACCATTGCTTTTGGAGTGTCCTTTGTTGGTCGCCCACTCCTGGGGAGGGTAACAATGGTCTTGAATGGACTAATTTAGGTGATTATTGACTAAGCCGAACCTTTTAATAGGACAAACTTATTGCCATAATAGGATATCAGACAGAAAAGGTTTGCAGTGCTAAATTCAGGTGGTGAGAAAAAACAATAAGAGTTTTGTTTTATTTCTATGTTCACCAGCGCTTGGACACCCTCACACCTTTTTCTGCCGTTTGGAGCTGGGCTCAGACTGGGAGGTGCCGCAGAAGTTCCAGTGCCAGGTGGAGGTGGAGTTTGACATGCCTGCTGCTTCTGCCTCAAAGGCCACTGTTCGTTCACTTTCTGTGGAAGGCAGGACTGAACTAAAGAAGTGGATCACTTATAAAGCACACTACTCCTACCAGGTACTCTGTGTGTGAATTACATAAACATGTAATGCATTTGGGACATGTTATTACATAGTATATGCAGTCATGTCTTAACATTATGCCCACTGGCCTAATTGTAGGGATCCTACACTTGATTTGAAGTCTTCGCTCAATGGTGATCCCAGTCACTTTCCTCATTACTCTGGTGTGTCTGGTACTCTTCTTTCACCTAGTTCCCTATTATCATGCCCTTTTGGACATCAGTCACATCACATCCTTTGCACGGGACGCTCTGCTACAACTGACTGGTGTGCTCCCATGCAGCAAACCCTGTCACGTGGCATCTGTGACGTTTTGGTTCTGATATTCTGATATGACCATGTATGTTCCATAAATGTTATATAATTGCTTAAAAAGGTATCTGAGCTTTGTTTATTTACTCAGAAATATGCTAATACATGCATGAAAATGACCAATAATAGTAGTGATGTTCTGTATGTGAATGTGTTGGGTTAACCCTTTCCAAACCTGTCCTCATGGTCATTCAGTATTATTTGCAGTTCTCATCCAGTATCTGATTTGGTTAGTCAATACTTGGTTATGTTAAATCGAGTGTGCTGCTGATGAACAAATCCATGAAGTGGAGCATCAACAGGAACATCTACAACCAAACTTTGTTCTTCATACTAGCTCACGACAAACTGGTATTTAACCATGTCTTAGTACTTTCTAGTGTATTTATACTTGTTTGCAGTTATGATATGTGTGTTTTAAAGAAAACATAAATGGTTTTAAATAATAAGATTATGTGCTATACTTGAGTATACACTAATGTACATTTAATCATTTATTTAAAGCCATTAGTCTTGGCTATGTGTGCTTCTTGTGACATTATAATAAACAACAAACCATCATAAATATATTCAAAAGTAACTTATTTTCAGCTAGTATCATAAGTTCAAGATGTTCTCGTCAGTGCAACTGGCTTTGCATTGATTTATTAAATTCATTAGCAGCACATTAACATGATTAATATTTCATTATGAAGTTTTAATGAGCCAGACCAGGTATTGGATGATAATTCTTACTGCCCTGCCATGAGGAGAGGTTTGGAAAGGGTTAAACCAACATATTCACTACTTACTGTATTAATAGCATCTTTATTTATTATATTATGAATTTTCTGAACAGATAAACATGTTTTGAACTGATTTTTTTAAAACTAATTTACTCAAGCGCTTAGAATTTTAGTGCAATACTGTATATAGTAGTCCCTCATTTATCGCAGGAGTTACATTCTAGACCCACCCTGCGATAGTGGAATTTCTGCGCAGTAGGAATGTATTATTTTAAGGCTTTATAAACCCTTCCCACACTTTTATACATACCGGTAACCATTTTTCACTCCTTTAATAACTTTTTTCCATACTGTACATGAAATATGTATACTATAATGTTCATAAAAATGTTTTAAACTCTTAAACCTAGATCATTTTAATAACATACATACAGTAATTCTCACTTCCTTCAACATGTTGAGAAGCTCAATCTTCTCTTTTAGTATCAGCATCTTTCAGTGGTTTGGATTTGTTGCTATCATCCTAAGAAGCTGCAGAACGTTTGGGTGCCATAGTAGGGATTGAATAAATTCAGTTTTTACAAAAATCTCACAAATACAGTACGTACACAACACTGCAGATAGAAAACTACACACTCGTAGCAGTCAGATGCCAAAGTGAAATAGAACACGAGAGATCTTACTATACAGTGCGTACTACGCATCTGTAGTAAATACGCATACTTAGTACCATGCATTGAATTCGCGAGAGCAAAAATTCCCCAAAAATGATTTTACATTATAATTTATTGAAATCATGTGAAATAGCGAGTCAGCAAAGATTGAACCTCGAAATAGAGAGGGACTACTGTATATCAAATATGCGATCCCGCCTTGGAAAACCCAGCCAAAGATGAGCCCGGCTACAGCCGCACTGTTTACATCAGCTGAAGACGTCTGACCTGTTTACACTTGGTGGATGGATACATAAGCTTAAACACATTCTATCAATACAATGAAAAGTAGTTCAGCAACCAAGTGACACATAACAAGCATGTGTACCTCCGTGGTAGTAGTTCTACATCAGGATTCGAGGGGTCACAAAAACAACTTTTTGGTGAGTTTAAGTTTTATTTTTGATACAAACATGTACTATGATAGATATTTGAGACTATTATCTTTCATTAGAGCAATAAAATCAAGCGAGTCATTTTTGTCACTGATGTGACAGGCTAAACAACACGATATCTTAAGTTAACCAGCGACTTTGGCCGGGTTTTCCCAGACGGGGTCACATATTATTGCATGTTGGTGTTTAAAGACACCATTAATACAGCAGAATGCCATTAAATTGTATTTTATGATGAATGAACCAAAAGAATCCTTAAAATAACATTTCTTTAAATTGATTTACATTAAAAGTTGAGGAGATATTTTGTATAGTACATAAGAGACATATTATTAAATATACAGTAGGTAGTTACCTATAACACATTAGGGACACACCTATAGCCTCACATACAGATAAACAGTGTCAGGTGTGTGTTTACACAGTAAATAATGGTAAGGTTGTACCGCTGATGTCCACACCCAGTACAATAAGAACGCTGTGATGCTGCTGCATTTGGTTGCATTTAGAGTGATTTGCGTGCCCTTTGGGAATGGGTCAGTTTCTGCTAAACTTCATCAGCCTTCTGACAGTGCGATCGGACGACAGGCAGTCACCCCACAGCAACCTGCTGTCTCAGCTGCCAGAGCTGTTTTCCCTGCTGCAATCCAAACATGTCATCAAGGTGGCTGAAGCTGTCTTACCACAAGCATCTGTTCCCATTACCTCTCATCAGCCTTACAGAGGAAATCAGCTCAGCCTTGCAGAAGAACGTTAAAGCCAGAAGAGTGATCAAGCTGGACTTCCACTCTGTAGGACCTAGAGAGAGAAGTTTTTAGCACATGTTGATGGTTTTGTGAAAAATGAGGTGTGGCAGCAAGTGGTTCTCACGTAAATGAAGCTAATCGTCTAAGAGAGGCCAGACTGCTGAGGGATGAGCTTCTGGAGTAGATGTGCACATGACATCACTGACTGGGCGACTTTTCTCCGGCTTCTCAGGTTTCCAAATAGTCGTGGCTTTAAAGACTGTAATCCACAACTTTTCTTGTTATATAAAAGCAGTCAGCCAAAATACTTTTTTTGTATCTACTGTATTTTTTCTCTGTATATTTTATTTGCACCATTTCACTCTGTTCTTCAATGGCAAGGACCCCAGCAGAGCTGGTGTTATTTGGGTGATGGATAATTCTCAGCATTGCAGTGACACTGACGTGGTGGTGTGTTAGTGTGTGTTCGAGTGGATCAGACACCAGAGCTGCTGGAGATTTTAACAACCTCATTGTCACTGCTGGACTGAGAGCAGTTCACCAACCAGCAAACAGCATCCCACCAATGAAGGACTAGAGGACACAAACTTTGCTGAGCTACAGTCTCTGACTTTACATCTACAAGGTGGATCATTCATGTAGGTGCGTCTAAGAGTGGACAGTGTGTAAAATCGCCAGCAGCACCTCCGTGTCTGATCAGCTCGACACACCACCACCACGTCAGTGTCACTGTTGTGTTGAGAACATGGAACGTCAGCCTCATTGAGGCCTGAATTTTGTCAGCACTGTCATCCATTTATTATATAATAAATGTCATATTGAAACTAATAACTTTAAATCATAACACCCTTGGCTTATGTGCCAATTTGCATAAAAGTAATTTGCATAATGCTTTATTTATTTGCATAATTTGTGTACATAATCTTCCATTAGTTGTTAACCACATTACTCAGTGTCAGTGTAGCTAATAGATGACAGACCATTTCATACTAAAGAAGCAGACTTTGGACACCAAACATCTCGACATATTCAATGATGGTGAATTACATACCATCTCCATCAGACTATCTCTACTATCATATGGGGTTCCAGATTAGGTGCCTAACTTCCTCGTCTACTCACGGTTACAATAAACCATGAAAATAATAAACCAGCACATTATAAACCAAAGAGCAACACAAACATCTCAGATACTCTCATTATAAACATTGATCTGGTGGTAGGCAGAGGTTTGTGTTGCATTATGAATGTTTTTTTAGAAAATAATACACACTTTAGATATATACAAGCCTTAGACTAAGACCAGGCTTTACCCAAACTAGTATCACAATGTAATCCATCCCAAATGCAGTTTTCTCCTTTGAAATGACCACCCTCTGGTGGGTACAACCTGTTATTACAACTCACATTGTCACTTCTCCTGTTGTCCCGCAGGTGGCGATAGAGCAAAAGACTGAGGGAATGATGGACAGTCCCAAGCAGGAGCAGTCTGGGGAGTGCTTTCAGCAGTGAGGAGCAGAGTTGCCTTTCTTTTGTGAAACATTGCACTTTGAAGAATGAGGAAACATCGATATTAAAATGTAAGAGCAGCCTGGAAGTTAACATTTCTTGTCTTTTATTTTTGGGTAGTTTTTGGACATTTTGGACACTTAAGAAGATCATGCATACTAATGTGTGCAGAAAAGCAGACTAGTGGTGAAACTGCACATTTTGTTGATTTTCTATGTGAAAAGAAGTGATTTCTACAGAGAACCAACTTTCCACTAATGTCTAAGTCTTTAGTACTGAATTGAACACATTGAGTTAAAACTAGAATCTGGAATGTTTCAGGAGTCAAAACTTCTGCAATGACCATATTATAGAGTTAATTTTCCCCAGTGTGATGAGAGTAGGTGTGCAGTAAAATATGCAGTTCTCTGTAGATGTTTTAACTTATTGTCTTACTCTGCTCACACTAGAATAAGTCATCTGCATTAAAATTATGCAACAAGTTTTACTGGTAGCACTTTACAGTAAGGGCGACGTCTATTAACAGTACTTACAACTGTATTAAATATTATTAAAAGGTTGGATTATGTCTCAGGGTTGTCACAAAATTGATCTGATGATTAATTGCCATATAAATAATCACAGTTAAGCCTAGTTCTCACTACACGATTTTAGCCCAGTTTTCTAGTCACCAACAGTTTTTTGAAGATCGCCAAACAAAATTGATGGCTCAGAGGCAAATCTGGGATTATTCAGGGCTTGCTCAGTCGTGTAGTGTGAAATGCTGAAAAATGCTCGCCAAGTCAACGCACAGGAAATAACAACCAATTGGATCATGTAGAGAGATAACCAGGTGACCGTTGATGCAATCTCTCTGTTATCACTATTGTGACTTCACTGCAGAAATGATGTGATTGATTATATCTGTAATCAGTGTAATGGACAGATGAAATAAACCTGGTCACGGTATGTTTGTACTGTAACTGTACTGCTGGGTCATAGCCTTTGCACTGGCTGTACTGTTCTGTTCTCCTGACAAAACATGTTTTTGGAGAGCAGCTAGGTTAGTCTGTGATTTCCCAAAATGAAAAATTGAGTAGTTTGTGACCCTGTGTCGCCAGCTGGTCATGTAGTGTGAACGGCACAACGACTGACGACTCAAAAAGTTGTGCCCGCTAACCACCAATTTTACCACTGATGGAGAAAATGATATAGTGGACTGCTTTAGCCCACTTGCATCAGTCATTAACAAGCAGAACTAGACTGACACTAAGATGAAGAAACTGGAGAAGACTAGAAAAGTCATTCATGTTAAAGAAAGCCTTCATTTATTTATTTACACATAATAAAGTCTTGAGTTAGCACTTAGTGAAAGTCTACCTGTCAATGAAGGTAATGACTGACATGACTGCTAAAGAAGGCTCCTTCCTAAAGCAACTTAGTAATTAATTAATACAGTCTTAAGTGCCATTATTTGTGACCCTTACTATAAAGTGTGTCCACTTTATCATCATCATTGATGGCTCCAAGCCTTAATTTCACTACTGGAAAGTCAATATTAGTCTAATGGAAACTAAAAGGCTTTCACTTTGCATGGTGGTGGGCTGCTTTAACTTTTAACGAACAGTTTCAAACTTTATGTTTTGGCTTTTAAGCAATGTTGTCATCTAAGATCAGACTGAACTTAAGCCTCTTCAGTGCTTAGTACTTGACAAGAGAATGAGAGCTTGCTCCTGAGAGGCAGCAAAACAACAAAGGAAAGAAAAAAAGGAGAAATCTGAAAACAAGGCTGGGTTCCCCAACAGAATATTAGCTGCTATCTCTAGCAGTTATGATTTTAACATTCAAAAACTGGGCCCAGGTTTTAGTTCGTGTGCGTGTGTGTGCATATCACAATCACCATTACCATAACTCATCTGGTCCATATGAACTCATATGTCATTATGTAAGGAATATTTACACCATTTTTCACTTACACCTGGTATGATTGATCAGACAAGACATGATTGGATTCCAAATGTTGCTTCTTTAGTTTAGTTAGTGTCTAACATTGATAGCTCAATATTTGCATTATCCCTCTGGAGTCTGAGGGCATTTCAGACACTCCGATGTATAACCCATCTAAAGTTATTTTTCCCAAAGTGTTACACAGGCTTTTGTTCAGCACAAACTCAGCAACAACAGTGTCAAAACAGTACGAGTGTCATAAATCTATATTTTGATTAAATCTGCTCTAAACTCAGACTTTCAAAAAACTTGTTTTCAGATATGCTGATATATTGTGAAAAAAAACACTAAACATTTCTAGCCAAGACTTTTGAGCTCTGAACTGAATAAACAGAGGTGTTGGCTACACACTGGTCATTACAGTTTTGTAGAAATTGTATGTACATTTTATTTCTAAAGCTTAACTAATGTGAGGTGACACTCTGTTTTACTCATTCAGTGGTTCCTAGACTCATTCAGTGGTTCCTAGACTCCCACCGGTGGGAGTACCAACTCCAGAGGGTTAAAATACATCACCAAACTAAACATCACCTCATTTAAACTGCATCCAGATCTTAAGTAATTACAAATTGTGTTTCAGGACCAACAATATTATAGTACGAGGAGTCTGATTCAACCCCACCTTCATGAAAAAGAGCCAATCAGCTTGCTGATAAAGGTTTCTGGGGGAAAAGCCCCATCACCTTCCCTTTGTTATAGAGCTGTGTGCATGTGTAATAGTCAAAACATGCTTAATAGACACATTTTTTCACCATTAGTTCACAAATTCTTCCGCCATTTATATATTTATTTATTTATTTGCAATTTCAGATGTTTTTGTATAGCTAGAGTAACCCAGGGGTGGCGCAAAGATCAGCTATATATACTTCAGTACTTTTTACGGATGCAATAAGACTACAGCAAGTATGACTTACCATGAACTACAAAAACATACACAAAGTTGTAACTGGATGCTGTGTCTGCCATCTTAGTCAACCAACTCAGAGTTGAAAGTGCTGTTTTGGTGACGATCATAATGTAAGTCATCTGGCTATAGTGTTTTTACAGTCCACATTAAGTCATACTGTGTCCTAAACCACACTGACTAGTCTCCGAGACCTTCGTTAAGATCTGGATGCAGTTTAATTACGTTGGTGATGTATAACAGGGCTATTTAGGTGACTATTGAGCTCTAGTGTTTGTTAGCGTTGTTAGCCTAACAGCTCCAGTTCTAAAATGAAGCAAAATTTTGGACTCCTGACATGTTTTGGCTGATCTGAGGGAATGTCAATATGATGCATAATGCATCACTGTTGGAGTGTTAATATTTGATAATATTTGCATTTGAACATCTGCACAAGGTACAATATAAACAGCACAGTACAGTGTTAAGCCTGTACATTGTTGGATTTTACTTTAGTCATTAATATAGATAGGTCTAAAGGGAGACTGAGACACGTTGTTTACATGTATATGATTGTGAATGGTGTATACACTGTTGAATGTGGTTTTATTTTCTTAATGTTAGGCCTGATATTAGCATCAGCTCACCTCAGTCTTGAATTATTACTCGTTCATTTTTGTTGATATGAAAACCAATGGGTTGGTATGTAAATGGAATTACTAATAATGTAAAAATTGGGGCTTTTGGTTAGATATAGCTCAGTTAGAATCTTTAAGGGAGACTTTTCTACGTTTAAAAACTGCTGTATTATTTGTTTTAATGTGTAGTAGTAAAAAGAAATGGTTGTTTCTATGCTTTAGGGGTACATCATATTTTTAACTAACATTTAACTATGAATGCGTTGCACTATTTTTCTTTGTCAGGAATGTTTTCCTTGGGCTGCGGTGTCCAGCATAGCCGGTATGTGATCTAGCGGACAGTCATTAATTGATTGATTTTTATAGATTTGATTTCTATCAAATTCACTGGAAAATGTCTTATTTCATGCCATCTTTATGATTTTAATGTAACTTTTGGTTTGTGAACTAAAGCTCCTGATATTTGCACAATGTGGGGTGTTTAACGAGGAGCTTTTAGAATTTTTAGTTTTAAAAGTAGACTAAAAAGTGAGCTATTTATTTTGAGATGTAATTGTATTTGTACTAATAATACTAAAAGTGGATTGAGTGACTACAATAACATGTAGAACAGATTGTCATTATTGCTTACTTCTGTTGTCTGATTTGATGAATGTTTTTGATAACAGAGATGTTGGCACTGGAAATTAAAACATGCAAATTTATTTAATTATCATTATTATTTTTAACCATTTATTACCCACTCAGTAACCAGAGTTACAGTTAGACTGCAGGAGTGAGGTTTTTGATTTTCGTCATAGGACTGTCATCATTAATGGCCACGTTACGTAACGGATCAGTATAAGCATTTTTAACACAAAGTATATTTTTTGTGAAAGGTCACAACTTTCTCTGCAGTGTTTGGGCTTCTCTGTATTGCTATTGTGCAAAGATAAAGCAAGTACTGTAATCAGCCTTAGAACTTCTGTGATATATACATTCTCAACAGAGAATAAAAACTAAACATCTTTGATCCATGTCTGTGTCATTTTCTGCCATGAAGGCTCTGCCTGTTCAAATGGACAAATATTATAAAATATGTGTTTATCACTTTGGTATCATTATTGTTTACGTGAAGAAATACAATCTGTACAGTATATCTATACAGACAACTACATTTAAATAAGGGCAAT
>BRDA01007236.1:8022-23857 GCA_036984385.1 Crenuchus spilurus
AAAAAAAAAAAAAAAAAAAAAAAAAAAAAAAAAAAAAAAGATGTGCAGTTTCTTAGAAAAACCAGCAAAGGTTTTTCTCAGAGTTTTGCTATTACAGAATGAATGTCAGGCAAAGGTTTGTGGTCCTGCATTATTTTGATAAAAACATGCTACTTACACTCTAGTGAGATCCCACAGTAATCACCTAGCAACACTGACAACCACCTGGGAGGCCAGAGCAACCAACAAGCAACACCTTTGTAACCACCTGGGAGTTTCTGGCATTTTCTACAGGAAGTTCAAACTGAAACAGGGGCTGTCGAGGCCTGGTGGTTAGGGATCTGGTCTTGTGACCAGAAAGTCGGTGAGTGATTTGATCCCTAGACAGGTCATGACTGAAGGCACTTAACCCCCAACTGCTCCCTGGGCGCCGTGGATAAGGCTGCCCACCACTTCAGACACGTTCTAACAGCCTAGTGCATTCACTAGTGTGTGTTCCACTGCACAGATGGGTTAAATGAGGTAAAATTCCAACAGCTAAGAGAGAACGTTATAAGAATGTTCAGCAATGTTTTTAAAAGTTTCCAGAAAAGTTAGCCTGTAACCTAATGTTCTAATGTAAAGGTAAGTCAGGTCATGTCTGCTTCATGTAATCTAATAAATGAGCTGTTTATGAAAAAAATTCTTATGATGGGTCATTCTGCTTTGCCATCAGAGCAGCCGGGGCCTGAGAGTGCAAAATTGGCAATGCTTTTTCTGGTTGGGTAGATGACGCACTCTCCCCATCACTACCACCATGTAGTACCTGCTAGCTCAGGGATTTTCCAGCTGATCCATTAGAGCTGGGGATGCCTGGCTTTCCTCTGAGCATGTTGGTTGCCCAGTAATTATATATCTGCGACAATTCAAATCGAGATACATTCTAAGTAACTGGGAGAGTTGTAGCAAACTGGTGTGTTGATGGGCCATTCCAGGAAAAATTGGGTTTAAATTTTTTTAGATAATTTGAAAGACTGAGCATTCTAAGAACAAATTTGTAATGCTCATAAAATGTTCTACAAACCAAAAATTGTTAGCTGTGCTACGATATGAAATAAGTCAGGAATACAGAGGCTTAAAGGAGCATTTAACTCGAGCAGTTTGGGGCTCACTGGCTTTCATTCACTGTTAGCCGTGCTGCTCTTGTTTGTGTGAGATAAGGAGGAAGAGATGAGAGTGCTGAACAGGTGCTCAAGACTCACCTGCGCTCTCCTGGACTCCTCTCTGCTGGGCGAAGAATATGAGCTGATATAAAACGGAGACGTTTTCGCCGACCCTGGAACAAAGAAAAAAGTCACTTAGCTTTTCAAACATACCTTTCTTTCTCTCCCTCGTTCTGCTTTCTGCTTTCTTCTGTTGTCAGTTTCCTTCCATCATCTACTGTTACTGTGTTAACAGAGGTACTAATTTAAGCCAGGCGAAAATAACTGTTTAACAGACTTTCATTTATTAGCCTCTTCTCTCGTTTTCTCACTCCACTGTCTCACGTGTTTGGTCTTTGGACAGTTGCAGAAGAAAGCCCTGTATATGGCATCTATGAGTTAAAATAACTGATTACAAAAAGCCAATTCACCTTCAGCATTTAGTACAATAGCTGTGTGCTGTTTACTACACTGGCATGGATATAAAGGTGGTTTCTGAACAGTATTATAAAACAATGGAAGCCTAACGTAGCTGTAAATTCAGATTCAGGACTATTTAGTTCTTTAGTCTCAGTCGCGGATGCTCCACCCACTTGTAGACAAAGTCTAATTATCATTAGTGTGGTAACCTGACCACAGTGTCCGTATTCTGATAACTTCAGTCTGATTGGCTGTCTACACTTCTGTGTATACTCACTTCCATGCATTATGTACTGAATCAAACTTAAGTTCAGCCTTAGCTTACAGTCACAGTGAGGTAAAATGAGTCAGAGATTTTTGCCCATTTTCTCCCCTTCCCAATGTGGTAGTAGCCAATTAACCCATCCCATCCACTAGGGGGCACTCTACACATCACTTTGTACTGTCCCTGACTCTAGGAGGGTGAAGACAGGCACAAGCCTCCTCCGCTGCGTGTGATACAGCCACCGCCTCTTTTCTAACTACCGCTGATACACCATCACTGTGGAGCCAACACACTCGGAGGAAAGCGCAGGATTCCCAGCTCTGAATGGACCAATCAGTAGATTAATATAGAGAGAGACAGAGAGAGAGAGACAGAGAGACAGAGAGAGAGAGAACCATATACCCACCCAGAGAGCGCACAGCCAAATTTTGCTCTCTTGAGCGCTGGCTGTTGATGACAAACAGCATGACTGGGATTCGAACTTGCGATCCTCTGGTCATAGTGTCAGCGTCTTAGCCTGCTGAGCCACTCGGGGCCAAAGTCATTGTTTATGTTGTGACGTCCTTTCTATATCTATTCATCCATTATATTATTTGCTTAATCCTGATCAAGGTCATGATTAGTCCCCTACCCCCACACCGGGCACAGGGCAGGACATTACAAATTTTGCATGCCAGTCAAATTTCCATTTCCTGCAATCGCACCCAGTGGCTAAAGGTACCAGATTCTCCCTAGACAAAAGGTTTGGCAATGCGAGACTATGGCTGTACGGTCGACTGTTGTTTAATCAATTCAATTCCATCCATTTAGATTTAAAGGAAAGCACTGAACACACAAACGTCATTCAAAAAGGCAAATACTTTTAACTCACTTCTTAGATCAATATTAATCTAGCAGTGCATCACAAACAACATTATCCTCGAGCTAGTTTTACTGAGAGACCAGTTAATCTGATGTTCTTTGATGTTCAGAGCTGCGCACTCCTACCTGTGTATGGGGTTTTATGTACACTGTTGTCTCCTTGGTAGTTATAAAATTGCATAGATGGCTGTGTCCTCTGGTAATCAGAGCGCTGCTCCTTAATCCCCAGCATGGCTGGAGATGATGTGGCACTGCCCGCTGCAGAGAAAACACATTCAACCTGTTAAAACTGTATAAACACCCACAGGGAGGATTAAACATAGTGGCTCTATTGCTTCCTCAGTACATCACAGCTGTTGATAAGCAGCTAGACTACTTTAGACAGACTTTTAGAGCCTGCACAATCATTTTTCTGGAAACGTCCTGAAGCAGGAGAGCTGTAAACCACAAAGTTAACTGCTTGATGGCCAAAAATCTTGAGATACAGTTCTAATACACGCTCCTATAATGTAAAGATAATGCATACAGTCTGGACAGCTCTCCACGCAGGCACAGAATGCTAAAGCCAGGATGTAGTAAGTCTGGGACTTTAAGGGGTTAAAAAATCTTCTGCCCAAAGCCTTTCAAGATTGCTTTCAGTCTGCAGAAGCTTACCCGTCTGATGGACTGGAGACATCTGCAGGGAGGTTGAGGGTAATGTAGGCTGGGATTTGAAGCGATCTCTCTCCAGAGTGGACACAGGAGTCAGGAAGTGATTCTGATTCCAGCCGTCCTAAAAGAGATTAAAATGATAGTCCATTCAGCCATTACAGGAACACACCAAAGCCCATGCAGTATTAAAACAGATATGAAAAACAGGGAATTTTAACAGTAGTGTAGTTTTAACACATCTGTATGTACAGTTAAGGCTGTGTTACTTTTTGGTACAACCACTGTATTCTTATTTAAATCAGAAATACATATATAATAAAGCCAGTGTGGTCAGATTTGTAACACAAACATACATATATAATAGTACATCTCTACCGTCCAAGTATCTCTAAAATAACTTTACAGGAGAGGGCAAAAGCGTGAGCTTTCTTCTAATCTTTTGGAGCATTTTAGAGCATTCATATTGGTGCAATCATGAAATTTGACCAAAATGTAAAAGATATTAGTTAAGCTCAAAGTGGCAGAACACAAAAATACCAAACTTTAGATTTTTTAAAATGTTTTAGGCAACTAAGCTCAATGAGGCTCAAAGCCTATGTGCCTTGGCAGAACATGTAACTGTAAACTCAAAGTGTGCAAAGAAATAGAGTAAAGATTAATGATCTGAGCAGGAACATCTGTACATTACACCAGATGTCACTGTGGAGCAGTGTGCGACAATCAATCATTTTGTTTACATTTATTTTATTTAAATATTATTTTCTAACATTGTTGTGTATCTGACTTATGAATATGGCAGTAGTTCCCAATACATTTAAAATATTCCTGTACGTATTGTGTAAGGTCAGTACTTTCAGCAGTCTTCATTTATTTAGTGAGTATGGGGCCAGCACATCAGCGTCTTGTTTAAGCAAGTGAGCAGTAGAAAACTGCGCATGTGCAACACACTTTCAATAACTTGCTGTGGGGAAGGCTTATGCTGGCCCTATGCTGGGAGCAGCCAATAAAAAATGAGAGATTTGCATACGCAAGCTTATGTGAATATCGTTTACGGTATCAGCGTTGCTACGCATCTTTCCACTCAAAAACATACTTTTTGGTCAAAATAACCAAAGTAAAGGGAACGGAATAGTAACTTTCCCAAAACGGGATGCATCTCATGGCAGGGGTGCTGAATTCAAACAACACTGGATTATGCTTGTTGGAATTTCATTGATGAGGTGCATTTGTAGTTGAATTAACTGAGCAAGTAGGTTTGTGTGTAGTTTCACTAACGAGTGCGATGCTGCCCACAGAATTTATTGTGCCCCACCTCAGTCATCATATGGCTGTTAAATTCCATCAGCAGCACATTTGAATTAACAGAAGTACTTATCCATACCAGGTACTGGCTGAGAACTACAGATAATAGTGGACTGACATGGGGAAAGATTTGGAAAGTTCAAAATACTTCCAGGCTCAGAGTGCTCTCTGTTATTGCTCAGTCAGTGATACAATGTGAGAGTTCAGGCTCATGAAAAAAAGAGTAATCATGCTCTCACTCACCTTTTTGTAGATGGTGCGCAGGTCTCTGTACTGCCACAGTGTGTTAAGCACCTGAGCTGCAGCCTTCACCACCTTCATAGAGTACCTACACAAAACATCCACAATCACCAAACCAAACCAAGATCTCCAAACATGATTTCTCAGTCAAACTCAGAGATTAAGTGCACCTCTCTCCACGGCCCTTTGTGATGTTGACGAGTTTCTCGATGCCGCCTGTGTCAGCGAGTGCTTTAGCGTTCTCCATGTTCTTACTGGAGACCTCGTGCAATGTGCAGCAAATGGCTGCCACCGTCTCATCAGACAGCAGAGTGGTGCTTCCTCCAGGCAACCGGTTCACCAAATCCCGCATGGCATATTTCCCTGTTAAATGAGTTCCAGTTTAGATAAAGACAGAACACCTTACTATTAAAACACTGAAAAAAGACCTGCAGGACCACATTTCAAAGTCTCAACTTTGTAAATACCTCATTTACAGTGTGGTTTGGAATCATCTTTCAAATGTTCTGAATAATTCTTCTGAATAACATAAAAGTACAGCAGTACATCTCCAAAATGAGATTATTATGAGAAAGGTTTGTGTTGATCATTTAAAGATAAAGTGTCATATTTGTATTAATTACTCAGAATGTATTTATTTAAACTGGCTGACATATCAAATGAACCCCCAAAAAAGCAGTAAACAAAGTACGGATCTCAGTGTTCTCTGACCTATCAGCTCTTTGTTCCTGACATCTAGTGCCATGTTCCTGAGCGCTGTAGCTACAGAACACACCACACGGTCATTATCCATCCGCAACAGCTCCACCAGAATGGGCAGACCTTTCTCCTTCCTCACAGCGGCACGGATATACGTTGAGAACTACACACAAACATACAGCACAAAGACAAAGGGTTACCATAAAATGTCATATGTATCATGATTTCATTTTTATGAGGTGTGAAAGTGGTACAGACCAAAAACTTTTTTTTTTTAAATAAACAGCTAAACAGGACTATTTATGCTCTCTATTTAATAAAACATTAGTTGGTCAGTAGTACTTATAGCCACAATAAAATAAACCTAACCTCCAGCACATTCTTCTCATACTCTATCTCGAGACTCAGGTGTTGTATAAAGACACACTCACCTTCCAGTTACCAGCAGAGAGGTTTTGTAGGGACCCAGCAGCGCCCTCTAGTGTTGCAGGATTGGAGCTTTCAGCCAGAAGTGTAAGATAAGGCTTCACCACTGCAGGATGCCACAACATCTCAGCACCTTTAGGAGACTTTGAGAAACCAGGAATCGGGCCCACACCGTCCCACTGAATAATACAAAAACACACATCAGTTAGAGTATGTTCATCAACAAATGGGTCAGTTCCTATATATCAGTAGAGATTACTGCAAACACTGCTCAATAGTTTTGCTTAAGACAAACATCATTTAATGCTGTTAACTCATTAATATATACTCAGGAGACTGACAGTAAACATATGCACGTTTGGTTAATATAATATGCTTTTGTGCTAACAATATTATCTTCATATTCTCTGTAACAGGCATCATACAATTCATTAGGCCCCTCCCACAAATGCATATCCTTAAAATCTGAGCAAGGTTCATATTGTGAACATTCTGGCTGACTGTATTTACAGGGCATAATGCACAGTTTGACATCAGCAGGTGTGGGCTGTAGTATATAGGCCATTATATAGGGCAAATACAGCACTGATGCAATCTGGCTTTCAGCAATGATTCTCCTGGGACAGTCGTCAGCTAGAGCAATTATTCCTGACTGAGACGGACAGACCAACTGCAGACACACAGGCCAACAAATCTCAGCATGACATATGAAGTGACCTCGCTGACCTCACTGACCTGGACTGAACCGAAGAGACCAAAGGGTTGTCACAGAGTTTAAACTTTAAATGTTGGCAGTGATGTGATGAGGCATAGTGAGCAGAAATGGCAGAAAGCATAATGATTTAATGAGCCGATTCATCAAATAATAATAATAATAATTACATCGTTAGTTTCACCTCAGTGGGGTTCTGACATATCGCATATTACTTCAAATATAAAAAATAAAAATATCACAGACACTGTAGTGATGTGTTTCATAACTCACCTGCTCCTCCTGGGTGCTCTTCCTCTTTTTCTTCCTCTTCCTCCCCCAGCAGCTGTAGTCTGCTTCCTTGCTGGGCGACTCTGAGCCCAACAGACCGTCTATCTCCTGATTGGATATCAGCCGTGAGGGCGGCATCTCCAGCTCCAGGCGGTACGAGAGATTCCGTAGAGTGCAAATACAGTTCTCCACAATCTGAGAAAGAACAAAAATGTGAATGAACTTCCATCTACTCTTAAGTCCAGTAAATATAAAATACATATAATTTATTTCTCAGTGTCACTTTTAGGCGGCTGTGTTCAAGATGCATTTAACTTTACCTCATTATAGAGCTGGGCGATATGGCCAAAAATGTTATCACGATAAAAATTTCTGTATTGATCAATCTCGATAATTATCACAATATTAAATTTTTTAACACTGTCAGTTTTAAACATAATCTTTCTAAAAACATCAGACTAAATACATGAAATATTACTATTTAAAATATTAAACTGTTTATTGCCAGAACATAATATAGTAGCATCCGGCTGGCCGTGTTGAAAGGATGGATGAGAAAGACGTTTACAGTCGTCGCTTTATTGTTGAAACTTACAATGATTGCTGTCAGCCATAGCCACTCCAAAATAACAACAGGCTAGAGAACCAAGCTAACAGGCTAATGCTAGCACTCGGGCTGACACACACACACACACAGCCCCCCTCCTCCTTCTCACACAGAGGAGCACAGAACGACCTCGCGCTCTCTTGCCTGGCCAGTCACAGCTTGTCTTAAACACAACAGTGCATTTTGGCTGCGCTGGTGAGGAGGAGCTAACAAGCAGCAGTATTAGACTTCTGAACTTTAAACTGGAAACGAACTTTAATGCTTATCAAATTCTATTGTCCCGGCTTATCATCGTCATCGAGGGAAAAATTATCATGAAAAAAAAATCTATATTGTTTTATGGCCCAGCACTACCTCATTACAAACATTTGTTCAAATACAAGATATGGTCAAAGATTACTAAATATAAGTGAACAATTTTCAGAAATGAGTCAGTAATCTTACAATAATTGTATAATAATGTTAAAATATTGAAGATTCCCACATAAATACTTTCTGAATACATTAGACTATAATAAGTCAATAAAAAAATATTAAAATGTTCATTTTTGCTCATTTTTGCTTTCTTCATTTAAAAAGGCAAACTGTTATTTTGTCCATTACACGTAAAATGACATAAGCCTTTTATGTTTTGATGTTGACCAGTATATGCCTTATAGTTCATAAGTTGGCTGGCCAATCAAGCGTAGTAATATCATGAGCAGCAAACCATTTGGTAGACATTTTGGCAGTGTCGGCAGTTTTGCTGGACCACAAAATGGGAATTTCCATAAAATCTGTCATCGAATGGAAGCATCAAGTGCTCTAAAATCTCCTGTTAGATGGCTGCGTTACTTGTGAACTTGATAAAATGCAGTGAATTAACACCAGATGACTTGGCACTCCAAACCATCGCAGACTGCAAAGACTGAACACTGGACTTGGATTCTGTGTCTCTCCACTTTTCCTCCAGACTCTAGGAGCTTGAATTACAAATGAAATGTACAAATATGAAAAGAGAACTTTAGACCACTGAGTAACAGTCCATTTCTTTTTGTCCTCAACACTTTTTGTTGTGTCTGGTTGAGGAGTGGCTTAATACATTAGGGATGCAGCAGTTGTAGCTCTGAGTGATGCACAGAATTTATACTGTTTGAATAGTTATTGAGTCAAACTGGACTATTCTAATAATCTGAGATTCTGGTGCTCTGATTTTCATAAGCTATAAGCCGTAATGATCACCAATATAAAATAATAAAGGTACTGAAATGTCACTTTGTGTGTAATGAACATAAACCTTTATGAATGAAATTATGAACAAAAACCTTTTCACAACATCCTAATTGACTGATGACTGTAATACACAGTCACACCTTTACACAACACATAGCGCAAGTCACAGACAGTTACTGACAGGTAACAGTAAGACTAAGTATAACTCAGACAAGATATGTGCTGTAAATGAGAAGCTTCTGAGAATAAGTGCAATGATCTCAGATCTGTTCCCTTCAGTGAAGCCACAGTAATGCAGATAAAAATCTGATCCAAGAACAGAACTCAGAGTCTGAGAGGCAGTGCCGGCACTTTGCCCACACAGACCATGCACTGCGTGTAGGGTACCAAATGCCCTGGGGACACCAAAAATCATCATAATAATTACATTTTTAACAATTTTATTTCTAAATTTTTGCCAATTTTTATTCCCTTCCCAATGTAGTGGTAGCCAATTAACCCATCCCCTCCGTTAGGACTCTCCCCATCACTTTGCAATGTCCCTGACTCTAGGAGGGTGAAGTCAAGCACAAGCCTCCTCCGCTGCGTGTGATGCAGCAACCACCTCTTTTCTAACTACCGCTGATACACCGTCAATGGGGAGCCAATGAGCTTGGAGGAAAGCGCAGGATTCCCAGCTCAGAATGGACCAATCAGTAGATGCCTGAGCCAGCGGACATTGTAGTGAGAAAGTGACCGGGAGAGTGAGAGCGCCATCTACCTGCCCAGAGAGAGCACTGACAATTTTTGCTCTCTTGGGCCCCGGCTGTTGATGGCAAACAGCATGACCGGGACTCGAACTCACGATCCTCTGGTCATAGTGTTAGCGTCTTAGCCTGCTGACCATAAGGACATATTTTAAATAAAAATATGTAAATCATGTTAATAAATATAAGCAGTAGCAGTTCTAGTTTCTGTTATGCCCCTCTAGTGGATACCTGTTGGTAAGCTCAGGTACGACTGCACTAGACGCCCATTCTTTTAGCAAAGCTTTATTATGGAGATCATAAAAGCTGTCTGGACACCATTACATACATCTTAAAGTAGCTGACATCATACTTCTTTGTAAATAATCTGTAGACGTCTATACACTTTTGGACACATTGTGTGGATACTGAGTCCAGGCAGAAGCAGAGTACTCTGCCAGCGCGGCTCAGCAGAGTCTTAATAAATGACATTAATTCAGCATGTAGGGAAGGAACAGAGGGATGTGGATCAAACCTAAAGCAGAAATGGAGATGCATGGAGCCGACAGCAGTGAGGGAGGAGGACAGGAAGTGAGCTGGATCGCACACTGAGCCTCCCAGCCTGTAAAGTCTAATAACGTACTTAAGGGTATTAAATGCTTTTACTGCGGCATGCTCATTTGGTTAAGCTTAAGGCTCTCTGTGCTTTAGACGGTAACCTGCCGGAAGCTCCGAATGAGCTTTTCACCCCAGCATGTGGTGGAAATGTAAGCAAGTAAGGGTCTGGATGTGAAAAAATTTGTGGACCCTTTGGAATGATGTGGATATGTGGATCCTCTAAAATGTATCAATAATGCATAAAAGCATGTGTGTACATGTTTATACAAGTGTGTGTTGGTGTCTAAGCACATGCATGGGCTCCCATCAGCTTATTGTCCTGTTGTGATGGCAACCATCATCGCCAGTCAAACCTGACCATACTTTTGAGCCAAAAGAATTGTGCTTGGAATAATAATTTGGGGGAAAAAATCATTATTTAGACAAAACCTGCTCTTCATACCAAGGACAACACCGGCTGAGTGTTCAAAAAGTACCTGAAGTGAAAAGCAGCATTTATAAAAGTGCTCCAATGAACTAAAAGGTACAGTGAAACCAAGCATTGCCCTGAAAAACTGTCCCCAGAGTTTTGTCTAGCAAAAATGAAAACATGTATCAGCGTAAATATTTAACTGGTGTAATATTATGTACCTAAAATAGAGGCTGTTAGAGGTTCACAACAGGTTAATATTACACCACAGTTAGTTCCGACCCTGCAATCTGATTGGGTGAGAGATGTTCTAGTAGAGCTGATATTGCACCATTACGGCACTCTGACTGAAGCTCTTTAAGTATTACTCCACCATATACATGTAACCTAGCAACATCCTCGGCATTCAGATAAGAGATTCTGGTTCAGATTCACTGCCTCAAACTCCTCCCCCTAGCCTGCCTCAGACCTCGTTTGACTGGAGATGGACTAGAGGCAGAAATATAAAGACAATACAGTAAAGTAAGTGGACTTTAAATGTATTTACAGTTCGGATGAAGAGTAAGGATAAAGAAGTCAGCTTTTGTACCATCATCAACAACAAAATGAGTCCGCTTCTACCAGCAGCTTCACTGAGTTAAGAGCTGAGCTTAACAAATATATGAATGAACCTCTGATCAGATGAGTTTACTGTCTGTATGATAAACAGTGGCGGCACGGTGGCTTAGTGGTTAGCACGTTTGCCTCTCAGCGCTGAGGTCTTGGGTTCGATTCCCCATCTGAGCGAAGTTTCCATGTTCTCCCCGTGTCTGCGTGGGTTTCCTCCGGGGTCTCCAGGTTTCTTCCCACAGTCCAAAAACATGGAGGTCCGGTGGATTGGGTACTCTAAGTTGTCCGTAAGTGTGTGTGTGCGTGCATACCCAGTGATGGATTGGCGCCCTGTCCTGGGCTTGGTTGAATAGTATAATGCCCTGCTCCCAGTGAGGGGGTAGGGGACTAACCGCGACCCTGATAAGGCTTGAGCGGGTGGGATAATGAATGAATGATAAACAGTTATAGGGAAGTGATTACTATGACTGAAGCACAGTCTGATGATGTTTTGGCAGCGGCGTGATAACAGAACTGTGGTATAATTGCCATAATACACTCGAGGGCGGTGCTAGAAGGTGAGATATTAGCAGCTGTGTACTGATTTTCAGTACTTGGCCAGTGGCCAGGACTGCAGAACCCTAGTGCCCATCTCAGGTTATAGCACTCCCTCTGGTGTAGTATTGCTTAATTATATGTGATTATTTCTTACGGCTGGTCATTATTTACTGGTTATGAGGAATTTGAATTAGTATTGCTGCATATTTCAAGAAATAATGCAGAGAATGTTCAAGTAGTAACGATTTAAACAAACAAAATGATCCATCAAAACAAACAAACTTCATTAGAGATGGTTTCACCTTCCAAGATATTATTGTTGCAGTGTGCATATTTAAAAGCCTGTGTGTGTGTGTACCTTGCTGTCGAAGTCGGAGGTGCTGACGCAGGCTTTAATGACGTAAAGCAGAGAGTCCACCAGTCCCTCACAGCAGCGCATCTGCTTCCTGGCCTCTTCTCCCGCTGAGCTCAGGTTTCTACAGCAACAAGCAAGGCAGGGTCATCACCTCTCCACAAACTCAAATGACAACAGAAATGAGAAGACAGACACACAAGGAGAGTTGTGTGTGTGTGTGCGCAGCTGTGATGATGATGCACAAGTGGATAGTTATGTGTGAGTGATGTGATTATACGAGCTGAGTGAGAGAGTGAGTGGGCGTGCGAGTTCTTGCTCTCTAAGCTTGTTATGATTCTCAGCCTTGTTCAGACTTCACACTCTGCTCTGCATGGGCCAGCTTTGGGGAGTCCAGGACAAACACTTCTAAAAAGGTTTGTTTCGCAGTCATTTATTGTTGAAAATAAACAAAGTCTTTTATTTTTTTTTACACTAAATGTTGCAAAACAGCTCTGGGAGGTATTAAAAAAACCCAAAAATTTAGCCATATACACTGTAAGGACACAAATATGGGGACACCTGCTTATCTGAAAACAAGGGGAGTGTAAAAAAGTTGGAGTAACTGTCTAAGGCTTTCTAACAGATTTTGGAACATTGCTCTGAGGATTTGATTGCATACAATGTCAAGAGCTTTAGTGAGGTCAGAGTGGTGGATGATCACCACCCCACCACATCCCCAATTTATCCCTAAAGTACTGAATGCAGCAGAGAACACAGTTTCACTGCTCTCTACACACCCTGGAAGATCTACAGTACACAGCTCTCATTGTCTTCAGAGAGCAAACGAAATTGTTAGGGACGATTCTCACCCCGGTCACCATCAGGCAGATGGTACAGAACTATTAAAACAAGGACCAACCGGCTCAGAAATAGCTTTCACCCCACCGCAGTTCAGGCATTAGATAACTTATTTGAAGCTCTTTTAATTCATTTTAAATATAACTTAGAAACGTGCAATATTTTACTATTCACTGATACAAGGGCAACGTGCAATTTTCGCTCCAGAACTTTTTAGGGACAATCTGTGTTTACTGATATAAGGTCTGTTGGGTGTTACTGTTTTCTTTTATTATGTTTTTTATCATTTTTATTTTAGTTTCTTTACATTTTTGTCTGTAACACTGCAAAGTATGGCATCTTAATTTCGTTATACTTGGTATAGTGACAATAATAGTTTGGGCGGCACGGTGGCTTAGTGGTTAGCACGTTCGCCTCTCAGTGCTGAAGTCTTGGGTTCGAGTCTGCATCTGAGCAGAGTTTCCATGTTCTCCCCGTGTCTGCGTGGGTTTCCTCCGGGGACTCCGGTTTCCTCCCACAGTCCAAAAACATGGAGATCAGGTGAATTGGATACTCTAAAAATTACCTGGTGTGTATGTATGTATGTATGTATGTATGTATGCCCAGATATGGTTGGCACTCTGTCCTGGGTGATCCCCCTAGTGCTCGATGCAGTCCTCCAGGTGGATGGTTGCTTCTGGTTGAGAGTACGCTGTGCGCGACTGGCTGCCGCTTCTCACTGGAGTGTGTGTAAATGGAGTGTGTTGATTGTAAAGCGTCCTTGGGTGTCTAGAAAAGCGCTATATAAGTGTAATGTGTATGTATGTAATAAAGATATTCTGATTCTGATACAGAGCTCAGTGCTGGAGGGCTTTATACCCCTCTAGCCCACCTGATATTTGGTAAAGTGAAAATAGGTTCACGTTTATCTGCTCCAGAGAGTCATATTGTATTGGCAGGACTTCTCTACAGGGACTAAACAAGCTGTGAATGCATTTGTACATCTGTGTCAGCAGTGGGTGGAACTCAACATAGCTAGAAGGTGGAGTCCATATGCACCTTAAGCCAAGTGATGAGGATTGTCCTGTTCTCTGCTGATGACCAAGAAAGGTCTCTATCCAGAATAAAAAATCTGGATTTTTGATTGTTTTCCTACCTGGTCTGCTTCTAATAGACCCTGCAGATCAGTTCAAATTCTCTCAGAGCATAAAATGCAGACATTCAGCTATATTTAGCTATATTTAGCTATATTTAGGTAGGACAGGGTACAGGAAACACTCATGGCCATCTGCAGTGAACTGGAGCATTTCAGCTGCTCCGTATCAATATAATCACATCATGAATGCCTGCTATTGTGACTTGTGGACAAACAGCTTTGAGTGTTGTAGCAGAACGTTTAAAAAGGGGAATAATTGGGACGTATCCCACTTTGCACTAAAACAACACTGGTGTGATTTATTAAAGCTGTGCATATTGTTTTGCAATGACAATGATCAGTCTAAAGAGTGTTGTTTTCTCCAGGCTTCACTGCAAAGATAACTGTGGGATGCACATCAGCAGTGGCCGACATGTGGGTATGATCAGATATTGGTGTCAGTTACAAACATGAATGTGAACGTTCAAGGCAGAAAAACTGGACTGGAGCCACAAAAAACAAACACACACACATGGAGAACATTGCAGGCTTGTATTGTACGTGAAGAGTTTGCCAGCCTCCAGCAGGGGGCAGTGTAGTGCTGCAGTGGTGTATGTACCTGAGACAGCCTGTGGTGTTGCGCAGTACAAGTGAGGAGTGGAATTTGAGCTTGTGGTCGTCATCGTAGGACGAGCTGCTCCAGCCGGAGTGGGGAATGATCACAGTGTTGGTCAAAGTCACTAAGGCATCACGCACGATTGTCATCTTCACAGCATCACAGGAGGATAAATTCCACAAGACCCCTAAACACACAGAGGAGAGAGAGAAAGAGAGACAGAGACAGAGAGACAGAGAAAGAGAGACAGAGACAGAGAGACAGAGACAGAGAGACAGAGACAGAGAGAGAGACAGAGAGACACAGAGAGACAGAGAGAGAGAGACAGAGACAGAGAGAGAGAGACACAGAGAGAGAGAGAGAGAGAGAGACAGAGAGACACAGAGAGAGAGACAGAGAGAGAGAGAGAGAGAGACAGAGAGAGAGAGAGAGAGAGAGAGAGAGAGAGAGAGAGAGAGAGAGAGAGAGAGAGAGAGAGAGAGAGAGACACAGAGAGAGAGAGAGAGAGAGAGACAGAGAGACAGAGAGAGAGACAGAGAGAGAGAGAGAGAGAGAGAGACAGAGAGAGAGAGACAGAGACAGAGAGAGAGACAGAGAGACAGAGAGAGAGAGAGAGACACACAGAGAGAGACACAGAGAGACAGAGAGACAGAGAGAGAGACAGAGAGACAGAGAGAGAGACAGAGAGACAGAGAGAGAGAGAGAGACACACAGAGAGAGACACACACAGAGAGAGAGAGAGAGACACAGAGAGAGAGACAGAGAGACGGAGAGAGAGAGAGAGAGACAGAGACAGAGAGAGAGAGACAGAGAGAGAGAGACAGAGAGAGAGAGAGAGAGAGAGACAGAGAGAGAGAGACAGAGAGAGAGAGAGACAGAGAGACAGAGAGAGAGAATGAGACAATGTACATATGCTCTGTATAATATGCTTTGCTGAAGCCCCTCTATTCATGTCTTTACGCCACATTTCTAACTGCACTACCCACTGAAACCTTTTGAATCTTAGTTCCTCTCAATTTCTCTGCCTCTGTTACCCTTCACCTGCTCATTAGAGGTCTTCACCTTCCTTTCCAATGCTTTGTGCTGTAAAAAGAATGATTCTAAGTTTTCCAAAGTCACCCATCACGTCAATCTTTACACCGCATTTCTGTACTTATCTCCCCGAAGTCGTTTCGTATAATATGTCTCGT
>BRDA01007236.1:28662-50409 GCA_036984385.1 Crenuchus spilurus
AGAAGAGAGAAAAAGACAAGAGAAGAGACGAGATGAGAAAAGAAAGCCAAATAAAAGGAGAAAACGAGGAGAGGAGAGAAAAAGACGAGAGAAGAGACGAGATGAGAAAAGAAAGCCAAATAAGGAGAAAATTAGAGAAAAAGACAAGAGAAGAGAAGAGACGAGATGAGATGAGAAGAGAAAGTCAAATAAAAGGAGAAAACGAGGAGAAGAGAGAAAAAGACAAGAGAAGTGAAGAGACGAGATGAGAAGAGAAAGTCAAATAAAAGGAGAAAACAAGGAGAAGAGAGAAAAAGACAAGAGAAGAGACGAGATGAGAAAAGAAAGCCAAATAAAAGGAGAAAACGAGGAGAGGAGAGAAAAAGACGAGAGAAGAGACGAGATGAGAAAAGAAAGCCAAATAAGGAGAAAATTAGAGAAAAAGACAAGAGAAGAGAAGAGACGAGATGAGATGAGAAGAGAAAGTCAAATAAAAGGAGAAAACGAGGAGAAGAGATAAAAAGACAAGAGAAGTGAAGAGACGAGATGAGAAGAGAAAGTCAAATAAAAGGAGAAAACGAGGAGAGGAGAGAAAAAGACAAGAGAAAAGATGAGACAAAAAGAGAAAGCCAAATGAAAGTAGAAAACGAAGAGAGGAGGAAAAAAGGACAGAAGAGAAGAGAGACGAGATTAGAAAAGAAAGCCAAATATAAAGAGAAAATGAGAGAAAAAGACAAGAGAAGAGACGAGAAGAGAAAGTCAAATAAAAGGAGAAAACGAGGAGAAGAGAGAAAAAGACAGAAGAGAAGGGACGAGACAAAAAGAGAAAGCCATATAAAAGGAGAAAAAAAAGAGGTGAGAAGGACAGAAGAGAAGTGATGAGAAAGCCAAATAAGCGAAGAAAAAAAAAACAATAAGAAAGATAGTAAAATGAGAGAGAAGAAGAGAATAGAAGAGGAGAGGAAGGAAAGCCAAATAAACAAAGACAAGCCCATATTAAAGGAGAAAACAGGTAAAAGGGGAGGAGTAGTACTACCTCTAAATCTAACCTTAACCTTAATATTCATTTTATTCTTTTAACTCTTCCCAAAATGAAGGTGTGAAAACTGCACATTTCCTTTGAGGACTAGGCACAACACACACACACACACACACACACGACATTATGAATTCATGGCCACTGTCACAGACAATAAAGAATAATTACTGACTACATAACAGACCTCGTCACTATGACAGCAACAGAGAAGACTTCTACACTCAGCTGAGATTAAATGATCTAAAGATGTCACCATTTTAATTAATTACACATCTTACCAAATTCTCTTCAAATGAAATTCTACTGAACCTTTTCCATTTCTGATGAGAAAGGTGTGTGTATATAATCTTATTGTGTAATGTAACACATCCCGTTTCTCCTCTACTGTCATCCGTGGACTTTAGAAATGACAATGAGTCCTGATGATACAGGACAAACTGAATGTAAATATAATTCCTTACATAACGGGCCAGTTAATTAATGATGTAAACAGTACAGCAAAACAACAACAACGGCTTACAGAGATAAACCACTTAAGTGAAGTAAACATGACGAGCATTACGTTACTGTCTGAGGGCATCTGAGGGAAAGATGTTTCAGGCTACACCCTGACATTCCTCATTACCTCACTGTGGATGAGGCTGCTGATTGGTTCTCACCGCATGCATTCTGAGCTCTGATTGGCTGAGATGGTGCAGAGGTGACACTCAAGGTTTTGCCCTTGTGTAATTGCTCGACATGGCGCTGTCAACCGCCAATTAGCCAGACGACGTGACACACGCTAACGTCAGAACTAATCACTTCAGCAGTAATGAGAGCAGCTCAAGCAGAGAACGGATCTCGGCTGGAGATACAGTTCAAAGAGCAGGAATTCCAGAGAAAGAGAGAGAAAGATTCAAACCCGCATGCAGGAAAACATCCCCCATCAGAGGTAAACCCTGCAAAACAATAATAAAAACTCTTACTCAGTGGTTCATGGTTTGGAAAACCATTACGGGAGTTTTCATTCCTCTCATCTACAACTTCCCGTCAGTCAGTCTGCACTGTTTTCATATAACTACTGAATCATAAGCCTCAGGACAGGATATAATCACCCGGAGATTTTAAGGAGTTAAAGACTTTTAGCACAAGCTTTTCCACTCAACACACTTTTCATTTCTAAAAGCAGGTCTTACAGAAGCATCCTCAGAAAGGTTCTGTAGGAAACTAAAAGTGCTTCATCTATGGCACTAGAGCCCTGTTTGGGACCTCTATTCTCCAGAGAGACAGAGGAGACATAAAACATGGAGAAAAGTGGAGAATATGGCCTATATACTAGTAAAAGGCCTAGCTGCTCTAAGTGTTTAATATAAATGTGTGAGAGATAGAGAGATAATTAGGCTTGAACATGTGCAAAAGAGCGGGGAGAGAGAGATGAGAAAGAGAGAGAAATTGTGAGAAACATATAGATGATATAGAGAAAGAGAGGCAGAGAGAGGGAGTCAGAGAAAGTGCGAGTGAGACACACAGAATATAGACAGATAGTGAGAGAGAAACTCAAAACAAGAGAGAGAGAGATGAAAAAAGAGAGGAAGTGTGAGAGAAATTCAAAGAAAATAGAGGCAGAGAGAGAGAGAGAGAGAAAGTGTGAGCAAGTCACAAAAGAAATGGAGACAGAGACAGAGAGGTGGAGGATAGACAGAGGTAGAGACAGAAAGTGTGAGACACACAGAATTAAGACAGAGTGAGAGAACGAGAGAGAAAATGTGAGAGGGAGAGAGAGAGAGAGAGAAAGTGTGAGCAAGCCACAAAAGAAATGGAGACAGAGAGGTGGAGGATAGACAGAGGTAGAGACAAAGTGTGAGACACACAGAATTAAGACAGATAGAGTGAGAGAGCGAGAGAGAAAATGTGAGAGGGAGAGAGAGAGAGAGAGCAAGAGCGAGACTCGGAGCAAGAGCGAGCGACAGTGTGAGTGAGCATACGAGAGAGAGCGAGCGAGTGAGAGACTCGTAGGGAGAGCCAGAGAGACAGCAAGACAGATCCTGCAAGAGAGAGCCAGAGAGCGAGAGACTAAGAGCGAGAAACTCAGAGCGAGAGAGACAGAGAGACTCAGAGTGAGAGCGAGAGCGAGAGCGAGAGAATGAGAGAAAGAGCATGAGAGAAAGAGAGAGAGAGAGAGAAAGAGAGAGAGAGAGAGAATGAGAGAGAGAGAGAATGAGAGAGAGAGAGAATGAGAGAGAGAGAGCATGAGAGAGAGAGAGCATGAGAGAGAGAGAGCATGAGAGAGAGAGAGCATGAGAGAGAGAGAGCATGAGAGAGAGAGCGCGCGAGAGAGAGCGCGCGAGAGAGAGCGCGCGAGAGAGCGAGAGAGAGCGCGCGAGAGAGAGAGAAAGAGAGAGAGAGAGAGAAAGAGAGAGAGAGAGAAAGAAAGAGAGCGAGAGAGAATGAGAGAGAAAGAAAGAGAGCGAGAGAGAAAGAGAGCGAGAGAGAGAAAGAGAATGAGAGAGAGAGCGAGAGCGAGAGGTAGGGGCTGTCTGGAGGGGCTATTAACCTCTGACCTGAGCAGATCAGTCTCTCTATAGCACACAAACATAAAGCACATATCAGCATTTCACAGTACAGATATGATACAAACAAACACAGCTGATTCACACTCAGGCAGTCATGTAGGCTGAAGCGGTCCATTAATAATAGTCCACTCCCAAGAGATTCTCACAATGTGTCTGAAACACACACACACACACACACACACACACACACACACACACACACAGGCTCGACAGGTCACGATTCCACAAATTCAGCATCTGCTACACTGCAGGGAGACACTATGCTTAAGAATCCTGCCAGACTCTCCCTGACTGTCAAGATTAGCAACTATGAGTGTGTAATTTTGCCCATCTGTGTGTGTGTACACTAGTGAACCAAAACATTATGACCAACCACAGACGAAAAGGAGAAATGGACAGACAAGAACACTTTGACAAGAGAGCTTATGACAAGGCCCAAATATCAATGGCTACATGACTTTGCTAGAGCACGTGAGGTGCTGTCAATAGCATCCAAATTCCCCAGATCTCAATCTGAGTCAGCATCTCTGAAATGTGCTGGAACAAGTCCAGTCTGCCACCTCACAACCTGCACATCTGCTGCTAATGTGTTGTTTGATGATACCAGAGGACTTCACCAACATATCCAGACATTTAATCCACACCAGTGCTTTCAAAAACCTTTCCTCCCACATGAAAACACAAAAACGAGTAGACTCGCACAATACACACAGTAACACCTCACACAGAAAAGCCTGTGATACCGATACCAAATCAGTACTTTTTGGCTGTGTTTTAGAACATAATGACTGAACTAGAACCAGGTCTAAAGCTCTGGTCCTACAGTACTCTGTCCTGAATATGGAGGTGATTTTCCTGCTCTAACATACTCAGCATGGGTTTGTTAGCTCTGAAAAGCTAAAAAAAAATTCAGGGCAGTGATATTGTTGCCTTGAGAAGTTCAGTCTCAGCCTGTCCTCTGGCCTGACCTCGGGCCAAAGAATAATGATACGCTTGTCGCAGACGGTTTGGTATTCCTCATTTCCTGGCACATCACCTAACCTTACGTAAGCCCAGCAGAGTGTGATTTAGTCCTGAGAGCAGCAGGAGAGACCTGATTCAGCCTGCCATGACTCAGACACTCCAGTAGTGGCGCTGGACCCAGTGATGCTGAAACAGCACTTTTAATTCTGCACAAACAGCAGGTAGGCTGAGCAGGTGAGTGCATCACACAGAGACGAACGTCAATGCCAATAACTCGGATGTTTGTCTGACCTCTGATAAAAAACACCAAAAGACATCAGTTTGACATTAAGCTATGGCACAGCTCTGTGCTTAGATTCATTATCACTGGCTTATTCAGTTAATACAGCAGATTCAGACACGGGGGGGACCTCGGACCTCATGATGAGATAACGATGGTTTAAGAAAATATCAAATTTCAAGATTCAAGTGTGAAGTAAACTTTAAGAGGCCACTGAATATGCTAATTTATGTAAGCTACTTAATGTATTCGTGTAATACAGACAAAACTTTTAAAATGTCTTTTTATTTAAACAAATTTATTCTTACCCTCTTAAATAGCCTGGACCAGGGTCCAGCATCTATTCCCTAATTTACCACTTTATTTTTCAAGATGCTTGCAAAAGGGAGGCATGAAAGCTGAATTATATATACTGCTTCAAGTCAACCATGTGCCATCTTCTTAGAATACATTTTACAAAAATGCTGAATAAACATTGAAAAGCCATTGAAGTGTTGACTTTTGATGTTTAAATAAGTATCAAATAAATAGAAATGAGCACTCTGTGTCTTGCTGAAGGGTAACCTCTAGTGGTATAAACATGAAGTCCCTTCAGTACTGTGCAGCCTGAGAACCTACAAGCATCTACATTGTTTTTGTGCTCAGCAGTAAATTGTAAGCTTGTATTATTATAAGTCGTAATGCAGATTTGAACATTTTCTGCTTATTTTGCATTTAGTTGCTGTATAAAAACCCAAAAATCTAGGTGCACAAATTCAGAAAATCCAGTGGATTGTTAAGAGGATAAATAATATCATATAACTTCAGCAAATCTTGTTATAATTGACTAAAGTTTTGACATTACATGGATTAAAGTGTCACTTTTAGAGGGATACATGGATGTATTTGTGCAGCCCTAGCTGGTAGTGTTTATGACATCTTAAAGCAGATGACCTAATTACAGTGAATGGCTTTCAGCCTGGCCTCCACAGTCTTGAGTTCTGCAGTAATGTCTGGGGTTGGTAGTTTCCCTGAGCATCTGATGGAGCTGATGTGACTGGCTGAATGCACTGCACAACCTGAGAGTGCTGTAAATCCTGCCTCGTCATGTTCTAACATATCTGCAGGAAGTATGTTAACACAAAATACACAAACAATGAAAAGAACAATGAAAACAAAAATAAAGAGAGATAGAAGATAGAGATAGACTGCAGAGTTTGTAACATTAGCTGAACAGAGGGTAGAGTGAATTATGCATTAGTTACAATGTGTGATTCAGAAAGTGTGTGCTTGTGCTGGCAGATGGCAATGTGAACACTGGAGTGTGGAGTGGAAAGACAAACTGCATGTATTAGAAGACATAAACCGTCTCCCAGCATATATATACTCTTACGCTCACCCCAATTTCATTCTAGCCCCTACACCCTTGGCCTGTCCACTCTGCCTCCAACTGTGTGTTCATATGGAGGGTTCACCACATCGTGGGCCATCCCAAAATGATTATTCCAGAGTTGGAAAGGACAAAAATCATCCAAAAGCAAGCAAACATCAATTCAGACCATAATATTCAACAGAAGTGATTATTCCAGAGAATTGTAATGTTAATACCATCTTACTATTCACTCAAAAGTTATATTGATTACACACACAAGTCTTTAGAGTATTTATCTCAAAAGTCATGTTCATGGTGGCCTTAAACCAGTTAATGAAATGTGTGGTGAGTGTGTAACTGCAATGTTAAGGCTTTAATTGTGGTGTGTAACATGATTAATGTTTAATGCTAATAATTATTAATTAATTAATTAATTAATTAATAATAATAATAATAATAATCACAGTTAACAGATTTTTGACCATGTGTGCAATTAACTTTCCCAGTTGACATGTTGGAGGAACAAAACATTATTCGGAGATGACTTCACATAAGTAACAGCTTATTATTATTATTACTATTACTATTATTACTATTATTATTATTAGTAATAATAATAATAATAATAATTATTATTATTATTATTTTTATTATTATTGCTGCTGCTGTTGTTGAAACACTAGTGATTGATGTAGGACTTATATTTGAGGTTATAACAGAGTCAAAACTGATTTATTTTTGGTTTTTTTTAGATCATGTTCATTGCTATGAAAAGTGTAATCACTCTTAAAGGGGCAGAACTGATTAAATGTCATCTCAGACAAGCTAATCAAAACACCAGCTGGTATGCATGAGTTTGACTGGACCTTATAAATAAAGTTATTTACATTCCTGCAGGTGAAGAGCTGTACTCTTTCCAACAATAATCTGACCAAAGGATCAAGTGAATAAAAATAAAAAATGTGACCAAAACATTTAGTGGCATCTGAGAAGTTGAGTAATATTTTGGTTGAAACACAGCTCTACAGGAACCTGCCAAGAACATCCAGCTCTGGAACACCTCACATCTCCATTTGAAGTGAGAAGATCATCTCTATCCAAACATCTGGCCCTTCTGTGTGAATGTACAGTCTTCAAGGATTACACTCTTACACTGTGTGTTCAATTATAATATTTCTTAAAGTCATTTCTTCATAAGCAGGGTTATGCGGCTATCTGTGTGGTAATCAAAGCACTTATGAGATACACAGGTCTGGAGAGAACAACCACATTTTTGAGTGAAGGCAGCACTGAATAGAGATGCAATACGCTGAGGACTGATTGAGCAAACCTCTAAAGCTAAAACATAGCGACGTGGCTTCAGCGTGTCTCTAAATGTTCTGTTAAGAGTCTATTGTGAGAAGTCAGAAATGGCAGTGAATTCATCCCTGGACAGGTCATGACCAAAGTGCCCTTGAGCAAGGAAACTAACCCCCAACTGCTCCTTGGGCATAGGGCAATGTTGATACATTTATAGATGTTGCCTTGGTCACCAAAAACAAAAAAGTATATTTGAGCAGGGTTGCCAGCTTTGCAAAAATTAAATTGGTAGTACAACTTTTAACTAAATAGAAAAAAAAAAAAAATGACAAAGTATGTACTTTTTAAAGCTTCTTCAAATGTCTGTGATTAGACACTTGAGATTTTAGGCTAGTTTCCTTTTGTGTAGGGTAGCTTTTTGTTAGACAATTAGGAGTAGGATTTTGGAGGATCTGGCAACCCTGTATCTGCAAGACAACTGACTGTATTAAAACTGGTAAAACGGATGTATTAGCATCTGATGTGTGCATGGCGATTTGCTCAGGACGACAGTAAACAGCTGGACTGTACATGACCAGCTGGAGAAGGTAAATAAAAGCCAGCTGGTTTTCACAACTATGTGAGTAATCGCTCACAAATCGGATATGTATCCAATCTAGGACCACATATGAAAGTGACTTAAATCGAATTGGAAAAATTTAGATTTGACATGTTCACATAGCCCTGAAAAGATCAGATTAGTCACATTAAGGCAAAAAACCTGATCTGAGTAACTTCAGCCTGGTAATGTAAAAGTAGCCTTAATTTTTGGCTTTGTTACATCATGTTCATTGCTATAAAGAATGAATTCAGTCTTAAGACTTGATAAAAACAATGTTATTGTATTATAGAATATTCAGACTATGTAGTAATAAAAGTCTTTATTGTCAAATTTGATCAAGCAATGATGTGATTACTTGCATCAGACAACAAGATCTTAAGAGAAAACAGCTAAGAAATTAGATTTTGGTCCATGATTGTTGACAAGTATACTGATTATAAATGACTGTAATCTTGCAGAATTGAGAGATGCAGAGCATAATGCAGATGTTACTTTCTCCATGCATCTCAAAACCTAGAGATTAATTCATACCAAGCAAAACACAGTGAAACCCAAACCTGCAGATGTACCATAAACATTCACACACTGTCCTTGTCCGCACCCCCCTGTCTCTTACCTGTGACAATCTCTCGGATTTCAGCATCCACAGTCTTCCTCAGTAGGCGGAGAAGAGCAGGCACGCCTCCGGCATTTCTCACAGCAACTTTATTGTCATCTGTGGCTTTCCCATACACCAGGTTCCTTAATGCACCACATGCATTTCGCTGCACCTCCAGAACCTTGTGGTCCAGAAGATCCACCAGGTGCTTAATCCCACCCAGCCGACACACCTGAAAAAGCAGCAAAAACAGAATTAAGAGTCTTCAAGTCACATTAACTAGAAAAAAGCAGCAAAATACAAAACCAGTAAACACAGAAGATCAGCACAATTAACCCATGTGTGTCTCACATGGCATGTATGACCTATGATGCTTATTAAAAATACAAAGATGAGCTGAAAAAATGAAGCAATATACTGCCAATGCTGATGGTTCCTATTAGCAAAACAGCTCCAACCTGCCACAAGGCATGGGCTCAAGACTTCTGAAGGTGTGTCCTGCAGGTACCATCACCTAAACATTTGCAGCAAATCCTGTTGTGAAGTGGAGCGGCCATGGATCAAATGTTTTATTCCAGTGCACCCAGACGCAGAATCAGGCTGAGATCTGGAGAATTTGGAGGCTGCAGATACTCAACATTGCTGACCAGGAGTATCTCAGAAGCCCAGTCGACGGGCTGCAATGATTTGGTCCTTGTCAAGTCAAAGTCAGGACGTCATACCATCCCAATTCTCTCACATCCAACAGTAGAAGAAAGGACAGTTCCTCTAACAGATCCACTGATCATATCAGGAGTGGTCAATCCATTTCTCAGCTCATCTTCATCCGAGACTTCTCACATCGTTGTAAAACACTTGTTCTACTTTGCACTGGCTTGTCATTAGAGAGGACACTGCAATGCAATTTCCACAATATGTCCACAGGCATGTTCACTTCATTTTTCCATTTTTATCCCTCTATAACCCAACTTTGTGATGTTTTGAGAATGCATGCATGTAAATTGACTGGACAGTCATGCAGGTGGACCGGCACTCTTTCCAACAATAATCTGACTGAATCCAGATCAAAAATGTGACCAAAACATTTAGTGGCATCTGAGAACAAGTTGAGTAATATTTTGGTTGAAATACAGCTCTACAAGAACCTGCCAAGAACATCCAGCTCTGGAACACCTTACATGTTTGTGTGGAGAGAGAACATCATCTCTTTCCAAACATCTGGCCCTTCTGTGTGAATGTGCATGGATTACACTCTTACACTGTGTTTAACTACAATATTTTGAATAAATACAGCCTATCAATCAGCCTGCGGATACAGAGTAAACGTGTCATTTCATCATACGCAGGATTCTGCAGCTATCGGGGTGGTAATCAAAGCACTTACGCACAGGAGAGACACTGTTCTGGAAAGAACAACAACATTTTTGAGGCGGCTCTGAATAGAAACACAATATCCTGAGGATTGATTGAGCAAATCTCTAAAGCTAAAGGGTGGAGACGTGGCTTCAGTGGGGATCTAAATGTGTTTATATGCGAGTGTCATTTTTCACATATACAGTAGTGTACAGAAGCTTTAGTGAAAATGACATCTAAAGCTATATCAGCACTGTAAGCATTTAAATGCTCCAAAAAATAAATAAATAAAAATAATACATTAAAATAAGTAGCATTTCTATGAATGTCCATGTGTTAGATGAACCCTTTTTAGACCTCTCTTTATAGCAGCTTAACATGATTTGGTTAAGTCAGCGTGCTGCATGATGAAATGAACATGACGAACTTTAATAACTTCAGTAGTAATGAAGATCTGGTGATGAAGTTTGGATTAAATATACCTTTTTCTGTGTAAAAAAGACTGACATACACAATGTGGGAAGATGAGTGTTAATTTTTGACGATTAATATACATGGGTGTAGGAGTAGAGGCCGGCGCCTATCCAGTCGTCTCCTGCTGCAGTGAGACATTAATGCCCTCAGTTATGCTCGTGGACACACTATGGGACATCAGTGATCTGTGAATAATGTATCAGTACACAGAAGGAGTGTTCATGGTGTGAATGTATTGAATAATAAACTCCATTGAGAAGATGCAAAATAAAAAAAAGCCGGTAAAAACATCTCCATGCACCCAGCATCACCTTCTGATCAGGAGCAAATAACTGCATGTTGGGCATTATTGGCACATGTTGTAACATTAATCACACAAACGGAAGCATATTGAATCCAAATTTTATCACCATATCTTCATTAGTTTTAAAGTTATTCATGATTGTTTTTGTACAGGGTCTCCCTTTTTGCTTTGCTTCTTTACCCAAACAACACAGATATGTAGTAAAGATATGCCTTAGAATAAACATTTACCAATGTTTTATTCAAAAAAACGTATAGATTATTACAGTTTATAAGCTGGAGAGCTATTTTTGGCTGGAAGGTGTATATTCATTCTGCATAAAGGAACATCTATGAAATAAAACACTTAATCACACTTCTGATAACCATAAAATGCACAGTCAAGATTTGTTGATTGAAGATTGTTTTTCTTTGTATACATTATACACAAAAATGCCTCAATATATGGCAACCAAGTTTGAGTGGGATGATAGTCTTAGAAGAGTGTCCCATTATATGAAATTAATGGACTTGGGAGAAACTCACTCTGCTTTGTGTTGTTTATATACTTCAGTAGCTGTTTTTTTTAGTAATTAGTATCCTCTAATTTATAGGACTTAGATGCTCCAAAATGCCCAAGTTGCTGTCTGCTCATATTGTAGGTTGTGTAACTGCTAGCAGTAGATTATTTTAGGAAAAATACAGATTTTTTTTTTTTAATTTACAGGATATATGTAAATGAACACTGCTCTCAATATGTTTATAATCACACATGCAAGCAAACCAGTTGCACCGTACAGACCTTCAGGTTCATTTTCCCTGACAAACATTTCATTTATCTTCATTCAAAAAGTTAAACGGTCATATTTTATAATTATTAAACATACAGGAGCATATTGTAAGCCACTGTTGTTTTAATGCTGATACTGTTTGAATAACTTTCTCAAACTGAATGAAAATGTGAGATCCTGTATTTCTGATTCTGTCCTTGGTGATTGACAGCATGAATACAGGATATGACCTTTTTGAATGAAACTATGAACAAAAATTAAATTTTTTTTTGATGAGGCACTATAGGTTGGCAGATCTGACGTATAAACAGACCAAACCAGTCCCAGTCATATCTGGCTGTGGTTAATAAAAACAGAAAAATCATCATTTCAATAGAAAAAGACCAGCTGACAGCTCACAAGAGCTATAGACAATATATAATGCAATCATGAAAATGAGCAGACAGGGCTTTAAAGAAGAGGAATAAAAGCAGGAGTATGTATTTCTGACAGCGAGTGAACTCTGATGTCAGTATTCAAAGCAGTAAGGTCAGTAAGTGATGCATTCATCACAGCTTGAGTGCGGGTGTGGGTGAAGCTCCCGAAACTTTTTTGAGGATTTCTCCTGCTCCCTGCTGAGGAGAGAGACTCCACAAGGCATATATTCACAGCTCTATGTGTGTGTGGACATTAGCGTAGCATTGATTTGTATGCATGAGTGACACCTCAGTCTCACTTAGTATTCACTGCGGTGTTGTGTGTATGTATGTGTGTATATACCTCTGCCTTAGTGCGGTTATCTCCAAAGCACAGGTGCTGAAGGTAAGCCGCTGCATTGGCCTGCACTGAGGGGAACTGGTGCTGCAGCATGTGGATCACCTCTGGCAACTCGGGGTCTCTCCATGCAAACTCTCTGTAACGCCACACACACAGCCAGAGTTCTGTATTACTATACAAGATATCAGACTTACACTGACTGAAGAGATGCTCAACACTAACCCTAACCACATTACATTTACACAGTCTTCCCCTTGGCCTAAATGTAATCACCTAAGATAGAATCAGCCAAGCAGCTCACTACTGACAGTGATGTGGTGGTGGTGTGTTGCGCTGGTCTTAAGATCTTAAAGTGGAAAACACCTGTGTCACTGCTGCGTTAAGAGTAATCTACCAACCAGCCAACAGCATCCCGTGACCTCTGAAAAGGGACTAGAGGATGATCTAAACAAATTGCGCAACAACAGATCCAGCAGGTCTGTTGTGTCTGACCCAATAAACCAGCAGAGCACACACCAACACCACCACCACATCAGTGTCACTGGAGCTGAGAATGATCTACCACCCAAATAATACCTGCTCTGTAGTGCTCCTGATAATTGAAGAACAGGATGAAAGGTTTCGTTTCTTGGGGCAAAACATCCCCTTGTTATAAAGGTGCACACATTCCATAACAAAAATTTAAAAAATGGTGGAATTTGATTCTCTGTCAATGGGGTAAATAGAATTCAGGGCTCCTCCAGTCTCCCAAATCCCAAGTGACATGATTCCGCAAATATTCTCACAGGACACTCTTGCTTCATATTCTAGTGCATCTCTGACAGTCATATATTTTATATTTATTACACGTAAAGTGACATTTCAAGCCTTTTTTGTTTTAATGCAGAAACTGTTAATAAAATAATAATTTACTCAAACTAGAACCAAAATATTCTAAATCATTTGAGACTCTGAATTTCATTACATTAACATTATAAAAGCCTTGAAATGTCACTTTGTGTGTAATGAATATATAATATGACAGTTTGTCCTTTTTTAATTAAATTATGAACACAAATGAGCCTTTTCACAATACTCTATTCTGTTTTTGACGTGGCACTGCATTCTCTCTGCTAAAACTAGTCCAAAATTCCTGTAGTCTGTACTCCTTTAACCCACTGGAGTCTGCGGGTTTACACTGATGTAGTCTGATTTGGCTTGAATTTTTTTTTCTCCCTCCCCCAAAATGTTACACAGGCTTTTGTTCAGCACAAACTCAGCAACAACAGTCAAAACAGTAAGTGTGTCATAAATCTATATTCTGATTAAATCTGCTCTAAACTTAGACTTTCCAAAAAAAAATGTTCAGATGTGCTGATATATTGTGAAAACAAACACTCTAAACATTCCTAGCCAAGACTTTTGAGCTCTGAACTGAATAAACAGAGGTGTTGGCCACACACTGCTCATTAGTTTTGTTTTTGTTTTTTTAGAAATTGTATGTGGTTTTATTTCTAAAGCTTAACAAACGTGAGGTGACATTGTTTTTACTCAGCCACTAACCCTTCACTGGATATTTATGAGATAGGTGTGGCCGCTAGAACCCATCAATGGAATGTCTGGAATTACCATATCATTATCATATGAATGACAGAGTACCGGTATGTCCTTTGGCGGAAAGATATGTGCAGCTGTCTGACTCACTCTCACAGATGTGTGTCTGCTTATTTAAGCTCCTCTCACAAAATTCTAAAAATATAATTTGATGCAAGCTATATAAGACTTTTAAGGTTTTCGGGGTATGTTTCATTTTGTTTCTAGGATAAAATCTCGCAGAGTTATCTAAGTGTTTATGTGGAATTTCATTCATATGCTGCAGGTGGGAGAGACGACTCCAGAGGGTTAATATCCAGAATACAATCAGTAACCCAAGCAAAGCAAGCTAGCAAGTGAAATGTTCAGGAATGTTTGAGGAACATGAGAAGTGTGACTAAATCTTTTTTATCTTGGAGGTGCTAACAATACTGAAAAGTGCACTATTGCCCCCTTCTCTGAGCTTCTCAGAGAGAAAAAAAAGACATTTCCTGAACTACATACTCAACCAAAATGACTTCCATTAGTCCAGAGCTGCTTTCTGAAAGCTTCACGTCTTGAAACAAATTTCATGTGAAGGCGTCATGCTTGAAATGAAAGTTGAAGCAAATTACACTGCAGTTTTTCTACTGCACGAAGACAAACTGTGACAGTCTAGACAGTTTCTGAAACCTTCCAGGAAACTTTAAATGTTGCATACTTTCACTGAATTATTTAAAGCACAAAAAGACTTCCCACCACTACAGCACATAAAAGAAAAGTTAGAGAACCGTCCTACTTCTGCACCCTTTTCTTGTTCAATTTCTCCTCAGTGAGAGTGTGACAGGGCAGCAGAGTGAACAGAGTGTTAAATGGTGTTTCACAGTCGGCCCTGAGAGGGGGTGGCTCACGTACAGGATGGAAGAATGGAGAAAAGCTGGGTGACGACTGTAATAGCTGGTCCGTCTAATCAAAACTTGCCTGGAGCAACATGGCTTTTACTCTGCTGTGAGCTCACTGAACAATTTTACACACACTTACCACACACACACTTCCCAGGTGAGCGTTTAGTCTTACAGTTGTATGTAAAGTGTTTGGACACACGGTTCATAAAATGTACAATATAAAACTAAATTTTTAACACAGTGCAGATTTTATATTACTTCTATTCATTTGTTGAATTTAAAATATTGAAAATTCATGAATGATAGTGACAAAAGTTTTGACAATTTTCTTTCTTTTTTATTTATTTATAGGTTTTTGCCATTTTTGATCCCCTTCCCAATGTAGTGGGTAGCCAATTAGCCCATCCCCTCCGTTAGGCCTCTCCCCATCACTTTGAAATGTTCCTGACTCTAGGAGGGTGCAGGCACGCACAAGCCTCCTCCGTTGCGTGTGATGCAGCCACCGCCTCTTTTCGAACCACCGCTGATACACCGTCACTGGAGAGCTTGAAGGAAGGCACATAGGGTCCCCAGCTCCAATTGGACCAATCAGTAGACGTATGAGCCAGCGGACATTGCAATGTGAGAGTGATAGGGAGAGTGAGAGCGCCATCTACCTGCCCAGAGAGAGCACTGCCAATTTTTGCTCTCTTGGGCCCCGGCTGTTGATGGCAAACAGCATGACCGGGATTCAAACTCGCGATCCTCTGGTCATAGTGTCAGCGTCTTAGCCTGCTGAGCCACTCGGGGCCCTAAGTTTTGACAATTTTCATGATCATAGCAGAATATTATGAAGACCTGTGATTTGGAATAAACTCAGACTGGGACTTCACAGATGTCATGTGACAGGGTTTGCTGCATGTATAAATAAGTGAGCACACCAGTCAGTTGTAGCAGACTGGAAAGCCATCATCATGGCCAAAAAATGCAATTTGACTGGTGTCCTAAAGGGCACTGTACTGGGGTGAAAAAGAGGGTACTGGGTGAATGGTGGTAGAATCTCAGAAACCAATAAGGTTGTGGGATGGAGCTGCTGTAGTGGAGGTGTGCTGAGAAAGGACTGTGCCCCACTGAAGCTAAAAGGAAACGATGACTCGTAGGAGTGGTACAGAGCAACTGATGCACCACAGTGGACCATTTAACCTCTATAATGAACACGGGAGCAATGATGATAGTGTCAGAGATCACTATTGACTGAACAAATCAGATTCATGGTTTTAAGGATAAAAATCCATAAATGAAGGATATGCTAAGAGTGTAGCTCCAAAATGCTTACAAAACCATTCATACTCTTCGGATTTTTCTTAATGGAACTGAAAGCTCTACATACAGGAAATCATCACAACTACAACTAAACTTGGGCTGTGTTTCACTTCTACATTAACATGCCCTTGCCCACCTCGCCCTTTTCCCTCAGGGGAATCCCTAACTCTATCTTAAGGGCTATTACATTACCATATTAACTGAAGTGTGTTAGATGAGCCCTTGGAGGGACCAGAGAACGAGTGAAAACAAATGTCCACTTCAGCAGCAGAATAAGTCCCAGAAAGCATTGCGACCTGACACAGTTTTCATTTTTAACAGCTAAAACAATGGTGGACAAGGCTGATCATACACCGTACTGATGTTATAGACCGACAAACACCCATTTACCTTCATGTTTCATTACATATACAATGTCACTAAATTGCAATGTTTAGTTCTACTAATCAACATAAAACAATCAGTAAAAGTTAATTGATGTATTCACTTGGCTAGCTGGTTACTTTATAAACGATGGAAAAATAACACTAAATGTTTCAGCTTTTCAGAGCTATGACTGTACACAGTAAATGTGTTTACTGCTGAGTGTTCAGACTGTAAAACCCTCTCTAAGTAAGCACTTGTAGGTGCTGTTCACTTCTCAGTGCTCAGTAGAAGTATATAGAATAATGTTTTTCTTTCCAAATGCAAAATTTTTGCTTATTTTTGCTCAAAGTGCTGCAGCATGACAAAATTAAAGCCTCTATAACCAAAGTAATTTAACTATTACCAGATACAATATAGGAGGAAAGCTGTCACTGGTAATAAAATGAATGGGGAAGCTCGTAACGCTCAACACGATCCCTCATTCAACAGTTTCATATCCTTCAATATAAAAAGTCAATCAGCTTGCTGGTAAAGGCATCCGCAGTAAAAGCCCTGCAGCCTCCTCTTTGTTGTAGAGCTATGCACATGTGTACCAGCCAGAACAGCATGAATAAACTCATTTTCTTGTGTTATATGAATCAAACACTACAAATGATCATTTTTATAAGATTTTAATGCTGATTTTTTAAATGTTTTTTTAGTTTAAGGTATATAGGCTTCTTCTTCACAGCATAAGAGCCTTGTCTCGTATGACTGGAAAAACTGTTACAAAGACTTAGCAGATTAACCTTTCACACATTTTATCAATTAATTAATTGTATTATTTTGTGATAATAAAAATATTACATACAGTGGTTCAGCTGGCCGTTGAATCCCTACAATAAATCATCAGAATACAGTAAAAGAAAATATTTTCTGAGATCAGTACTTGCTACTGTGTTCAGGCATCAGAACTGGTATTGGTAGAGAAAACTTTCAATAAGGGTCCTTGTACCAAACTGTCTAATGCCAATCTGCCCTCTGTTTGAATGTTGGCATGTGTGTGTTAATAAAAGTAGGTGTGTGGCTTCTCTAACACACTTGGCTGTGTCAACACACACACATATGTGAACAGCACTCCCAGTGAGCGAGGTCAGGACATCTGAGGAGAGTGGGGTCAACAGGGGACATAAAAGACACAAGCACTTATTCTTCTATACATCTTGCTTAGAAGCACTACCAGCTGAGTGTGAATCCACAGTAAAGTGACCAAGGCATGTGGTTTAATGTCCAAGTGCTTGGCTCCCTGCCCAGCCTCTCCAGTCTGAACACAGAGAATACTACTGTGTTGGGCAAGCAGTGTGTGAGAAACAAGCTCAGTAAGCAGTGCTACTATCAGCCTTTACAATCTTTACCATGCAGTAAAACTCAATATTGACAATACTCTTCATAGATTTAACCCCCTGGAGTCTGAGGGTATTTTTTTCCCCCAGTCACTCTGACATGCCTGGACTATTTTACAAATTACACCCATCTAAAATATTGTTTTCCAAAGTGTTACACAGGCTTTTGTTCAGCACAAGCTCAGCAACAACAGTGTCAAAACAGTAAGAGTGTCATAAATCTATATTTTGATTAAATCAGCTCTAAACTTAGACTTTCCAAAAACCTCTTTTCAGATGTGCTGATACATTGTGAAAAACACTAAACATTTGAGCTCAGAACTGAATAAATAGAGGTGTTGGCTACACACTGGTCATTACAGTTTTTATAAACTGTATGTGGTTTTATTTCTAAAGCTTAACAAATGTGAGTTGACACTGTTTCACTCATTCAGTGGTTCCTAGACTGAATATTTATGAGATAGGTGTGACACTCAGGTGAGAGGAGTTTGTTTATGTTCAAATTCCATGATGGATAATCCACAAATGTTCTGGAATGTCCAGAATTACCATGTCATTATCATATGAATGAGAGATCGCATCATCTGGCGGGAAAAAATGCGCAGCTGTCTGACTTGCTCTGAAAAATGTGTCTCTGCTTATTTAAGCTCCTCTCATGAATCTCTAAAAATATATTTTGATTCAAGTTCTCTCTATATATTTCAAAAATAGATACTTTAAGGATTCCAGTGTATGATTAGTTTTGTTTCTAGGGTAAAATCTCACAGTTATATATTAGTGTTATTCAAAATTTTGTTAATATGCTGCTGGTGGGAGCACCAACTCTAGATGGTGACAATTTTGCAAAACACAATTTTAAAAAATCACAAAAAATACCCCTTTTGTTTTGTTTCTGTCTCAAACTACATCAATACACTTACTTATAAAAATGCACAACTGCTGCAGTGTACTTTATCCATCTTTCAGACCAGCCAGTGATGATTTAGCTTAAATATGCTAAATAGGGGCGTGCACACACTGTACTTGTTGTCTACATTGCTTAATTGTAAAACTATAGAAGCAAACTTCAGACCCTAAATGACTACTGGCTTAGGGATTACAGATGTGTCTTAAGGGATTTTGCATACTTACGATTTAAAAACCTGCACAAATTACACAATATTATCTCTAACAGCAAACTCAGAAGAAATGTACTAAATATTATTGAAAAGGAAATCTTACAAAGAAAAACAAGATAAAAAAGGTACCTGGGGTCTTTCTGGATGCTGTCGATGGAGGGTGAGCGAGTGGCTCCATCATCAATGCCCATGGGCGGTCGGGTGTAGCCGTCAGAGGGCCGGAACGGGCTGGGCCGGTACGGCTCAGAGTACTGAGCTCCTGGGTTCAGCATGTACGAGCTTCTTTGGTACGTCAGGTTGCTACGCTGGCTGGAGCTTCTCTGCAGGTTCCCCACACCTTTAAGAAAAAAAGGCGGGGAAAATGTGAATGAGACTTAAGAAAAGAATCCAAGAGAGCCACACCAGAGAGAGAGAGAGAGAGAGAGAGAGAGTGCGCGAGAGAGAGACAGAGTGAGAGAGAGTGCGCGAGAGAGAGACAGAGAGAGAGCGAGAAAGCGAGAGCGAGAGAGCAAGAGAGTGAGAGAGAGAGCGAGACACAGCTATTCCCTCAATCTGGAAGACATTAGTGTTGAGGGAGCACCGTGTTGAATCCTGGGTAAATAAGACTAGTGCTCTGCCAGAAACTGTTGTTGTTTTTATGTGCAGGAGCTTTACAGTATAAATCCTGCAGGTTCTGTTGGGGACAAGTGTACAGACAAAGAGATAATCCCTCTCTGTTCACTATCCTCTCTCTCTCTCTCTCTCTCAAGTACCACCTACTTGTCTCTCACGTGTATACACACACACACACACACACACACACACACACACACACACACACACACACACACACACACACACAAAAGTTCCATGGACAAAAAAATAGTCACTTTGCAACTTTGCATATTTGAGGTGGTAATAACTTCAGGCTCCTGTAGATGGTGTTGCATGAAGATAATCAGCCTATAAATACCTGTGTGGTGTGTGACACGATTGAGAATACCCTTATATAGGCATCAAAGGCCAGAGTGTGAAGGAAGCAGCTGAATTTGCAGGTGTAGGTAAGGATGTATATGGTCATACAGGTCTACCAGGAGTGGTAAAAAAAATTCCAGCCCACAGGAAATTCTCATTATAATTGTGGCTGAAAGACAAAACTGACAGACGGGGACGGCTGGTGAGTTTACTGGCTTGTGAATGTAAATTGCTTCACATCCAGGCAAGCTTTGCTTCTAGAAGTCAATGCAGGTCCATCACAACCAGTTCCTGAAAGATCACTCCACAGAGAACTGCATAGCATGACCAGATGGAGCAGGACGTCAGCCTCTCATGAGATTTTGATTTTTGCCAGACTTGTTGTTCCAGCATCTCTCATAGATGCTCAGTGAGATTGAGGGGAATCTGTAATCCCTTGCCAGTAAGTAATGACCACTGTTGACCTGAGGCACCTCACAAGCCTGGTCATTTCAGAGATTCTCTGACCCATTTGTATGGCCATAATCTGGTCCTTTTCAGACTTTCTCAGGTCTACATTTAGATAATAGAAGTCTACAATTTCTCACTCATCCCAATGCAGTGCCAAAACAGACTGTTTACTTACCATTTAAAAAATTAAACATACAGCTCCACAACCTATCCAATACTATCCTAAAATATTTTAGCCATACACACGTGTTGGTTTCTGTGAATTGTGGGGACATGCCATAGCACACTTACTCAAACCATAAAGCCCTACATCTCAAAACATGTCTTCACCTTAAAATTTCATGATTTGCATTGTAGGGACAAGTGTGAGTGTTTAAACAGGTTTTGGTCAACAATATGTGGCATAAATCTGGTAAACACACACAAACACACTTTGGTAATACTATACTAGTGAGGACATTCCCTTCGACTGTGTAATACTGAGTAAAAATAAACCTAAACCTAAACACAGCAACAAAGCTACTGCTCTTTACATTTCTCAAAAGAAAAAAACAAACTTTTTCTTGTGAGGACCAATAAAATGTCCCCATTTTTACACATCTGATATGCATTCCTATCATTATGAGGACTTTCAGTCCCCACCAAAGACAATACAAGGACATACAAACTTAAGTAATTTTACATCACCATGCCTGAAACTCAAAAGGTCAAAATATGACAATGAGTCAATGATTTAAATGTAAAAAGATAAAGTGTAAGTGAAAAATCATTTCGGCAATACAGACAAAAAAAAAAGAGAAACAAAGTTATAGTTATATCCACAGATCAGCACATTCACATCCCATAGAGAGAGCGAGAGAGAGCACGCGAGAGAGAGATTGAGAGAGTGCGAGAGATTGAGAGAGAGAAAGAGATAGATTGAGAGAGAGAGAGAGAGAGGGAGGGGAGAGGGAAAGAGAGATTGAGACACACAGAGAGAGAGAGAGAGAGAGAGAGGGAAAGAAAGATTGAGAGAGAGAGAGATTGAAAGAGAGAGAGAAAGCAATTAAGTGAGAGAGAGAGAGAGAGAGAGAGCAGGAGAAAGAGATTGAGAGAGAGAGAGAGAGAGAGAGAGAGAGAGAGAGATTGAGAGAGAGCAGGAGAAAGAGAAAGATTGAGAGAGAGAGAGAGAGAGAGAAAGATTGAGAAAGTGGGAGAAAGAGAAAGAGAGAGAGAAATTCAGAGCGAGAGAGAGAGCGAGAGCGAGACTTGGGTGCCCCCTCCCCTACCTTAACACAAACTGTGCTGTAATAATTAGCCCTTCATGCAGATTATATGTAAATCAGTATAAACTTTAATGCTGCAGGTTTGTTGTTATACGTCTGTAAGTGCTAACTGAAGTGCTGTTTAAATCACTGCCTG
>BRDA01007236.1:74430-89140 GCA_036984385.1 Crenuchus spilurus
AGACAGAGAGAGAGAGAGACAGAGAGAGAGAGATGTGAGTTTAAAGACCTTACTTAGACTTTCATTCATTTCTTGAACACTTCCCCAAATCTTAACCACAAATATTAGCAGCAAAACCCTTAAACATGACTTCACCTTCAAATTCAGTGATTTTCGTTGTGGTCCCCTAATAACAGTTTTTGGTTCCTGTAATATGGCACAAACCTGGCACGTCAACACACACACAATCCCAACACAAACTCTGTCTGTCCAGCCCACCACAAGCATCATCTGAGTGATCTGACTACTGACTTCTCATTGAATAACACTGAAGTTACTGATGTAGTTCATCAGCTGTAGTTTACAATCTGTTATCAGACACAAACTCTAACTCTACACCCACACACAGCCAAGCCAACAGCACCCACAGCTTGTAATAAGTCCACATAAATCAGAAACACCCCACAGACGGTCAGTAATGACCCTGAAATAAAAGAAAGCACTCAGACTAATGCCTGTTTGGTCCACAAATACTGGCCTTTGTCTGCAGAGACTTAAGTGTTTTGCAGATTAATAGCGTCTCCACTAATCTGCCAACACTTCCAAGGTGAGGAGTCGCATGCATCTGAATGAGAGCCACACAGGGGGACAGACCCCAACAATGGAATCTCAACAGCACACATTCAACACCCACCAACAAGGCCCTCATGTCCTGCAGCCTTACCCCTTAAAAATGTTTTACAGGTTTTTAACAGAAAACAAGAAATCAAATAATCTGCACACATTTTACTGTACAGTTACACTTTATTTACTGAATTTATCAGAGTGTGGAAAACAGTATAATCTGTGCAAAAGTTATGCCTCATTAAAAGCGATATTTCTCCCAAAAAGTTACATTCAGCAAAGAGAAGCCGAGTTGTAAAATGTACAGAAAATGTTTTAAAACTTAAAATAAAACTGAAAATGATATTAAGTACTGAGCACTTTTATAATGAAATGTCTTCAGCCAGCATCAATCAAGTTTGTTAATCTCTTTTTTGTCTTTTGATGCACATTTGGTGTGAAATATGACTGATATAACAAAGCAGGACAAAATGTCACCAACGCAACAATGAAATTAAACACAAAGAATTAATTTTAATTTTAAAAATGGAACTGGGCAAAAATAAACTTTATCATGATATTCAAATTTTTAATCAAAATATTAAATGTGAATTATTACATGTAAAGAGTAATTACATCATTTGCATATTGGAAAGAATGGAATTGGCATATTTTAGACAGTGGCACCATGCATATATAAAATCTAGTCAGTTCTTAAAAAGACTATTTACTGGCTCCAAGCTAAAAGATCTGCACTCAAATAAAAATGGAGATCTCTGTATAGCAGGAAACTAGACCCCTGCTAATACACAAAAATATATAATAATGCAATTCAATAGAGAAACTAATACAGGCCTAGTATTTGCAGTCTTTTTAACAATTTTAGTGCTTAATTGACAATGAAGTCATTTGATGCGGAGAGTCAGAGAGATGGAGACAGACAGACAGAACCATAGTTCTATAAGGCTTCTGCATCATAAAGTAGTCAAGAGGCTGACACAAACAAAACAATTTAAAAACACAAACAATTTCACAGTCCGTGGACAAGGCCAGGGAGACGCAGCCGCACCCTCAGTCTGTCTCAGGCTTGTGGAATTACAGACAGCAGATTGGAGACACTGCTGCTCTCCATCTCTCTCATCCTGGCATTCAGTCTTCATCTCTAAAGTCTATATTGAAGTCAGATTCACCACATCACATCTTAGCGTGCATGTGATGACCTATATATTAGTTATATTTGTGTGTTATATACATATGCAGTCTAACCCACAGGAGAGATGCTACACATAATAACTAAGACTGTGTATAGGCAACAACCTACACAATACAACATGTATGATACAGAAGTTATGATCCTAATTATATGACTCTAGTTATATTACAATACTATATGTAAGGATATATACAGCAATATTTTGAAAATCTGAATATAATTTTAGGAAAACTGTCAGTGGTGAAGCTTTACCTGTTTATGTCAGAGTGGAAGAGTCTACCGGCTCAAAATTACAACACTGTTAGGTCTACTGCACAATATGTATATAGCATGTTTTTTCTTGTTTTTGTCTGAAAACATCTATTTTTATTTTTATTTTATTCACTATTTCATTCTTGCACATTCAGTGTGGACAGCAAAGTAGAAATTTCATTGTACAGGGAAACGTTTCTTTACTATGCACATAACAATAAAGCTTTGACTCTTGAATCTCTAGTGGCCGGTGGATTATTTTCATGTTAAAAATTAAGAATCAATACTGTGTTTTTGAGAATCAACACCGTTGCAAGACATAATACTGTAATACGCAAGTGTGTCAGCATTTTCTTACATACCTAATAATAGCAGAGATGTCCTCTCTGTGTTCATTTTTGTTTACATACTAGTGCATCACAAAAAATAAGAACATTGTGGAAAAAGTGAAATTTTTTAGTTGTTTGTTTTACTGTTGGTCAGATTAGTGGCCATAAAAATAAAAAAATCCAGAAAGTAAAATGAGTAAATTACTTTTAAAACAGTATCAACATTAAAAACACAAAAACACCAAAATGTCACTTTACATGTAATGAATATAAATCAACAGTTTTTGATTATGAACAATTAACTTTTTCACCATATTCTCATTTTTGGAGATGCACGAGCCTATTCTTGTACATATGCATATATGTTTATAGTATACTATGCACAGAGGATACATATTCATGTTATGAATTAGAGTTAATTATACAATAACTGTTTGCTCAACTCAACAGATCCTTCTTAAATTAGCTTAATTCATTACGTAGAAGTAGACTATTAGTGCATTATCATGGCTCAGATGTTGATTTTTGCATGAACATGTTTTTTATTCATTTTATTTTCTTGTTTATTTTCTCAAATTGCAGATGTTGTGAAAATCTGGTCAATGAATTGAAAATCAAGATATCTGTACAGTATATTCAAATAGTCAGTCATGCCCATGCCAGTGCATCCTTATAAACCCATCACCCTAGACTACAACTAGACAGTATGATGATAAATTACTCTATAATGTGCTTTTCTGAGCACACTGTGAACATTTAAAGGACTTTGATCTAGGGCATGTTTCATTATAATGAGAGTATAATTAGACCTGTCTAAATGGATGTAGAGTACTATATTAAATACTGAATAAAAATTACAGTACTTATACTTTTATAGTACTTTTAATGTGATTTTGTTGATGTTTCCGACTTATAAATATTTCCATATTGTGCATCATGAAAGCACTGTTCTATTAAATTCCAGCCAAAGTGTCCACCATCACTAATTACTGATTTCTTCATCTTACACAACACATCACAGCTGCTTCTAGACAAACAGTAATGTAATCCTGCTCAAAGTTTACAACACAGTGTAATATAACATGACTTAAGTATGTGTGCATAAGGAGAGATTAGAGAAGCCCCTGCTGGAGCTGTACGGGTGGGAGCGTCTGCCAGAGCCATATGGTAAACAAAGCACACCAATCACACAGTAAAACCCCTCCAACTAAAGCTATACAGCCACAGTAGGGCACTGCACTCACTCTCTCCATGGTCAGGATCTCTCTGCAGCACTCCCGCATGGACGAGGCCTGGACAGAACTCTCCATTCAATCACTTCATACATGCATACATACATGCATTCATAAGGCGTACTGATGTAGACAGGTTTTCTATACTTTAAAATGGTCATTTTTTGAATTTATTACACATAAAATTACATATTTCAAGGCTTTTTGTTTGCTTTAATATTGATCAGTATGGCTTTTAGCTCAAACATCCAGAATCTCAAATTATTAGAATATTAACTATTCAACAGTATCAACATAAAAAGAAAAAAATGGTTTGAAACCTATTTTGTATTTACCATTATTTTTGTTATATACACACTAAATTCACAGCAGCAATCAGTCCAGTTAAGAGTTATTGTTGATTACTGATTATATGCATGTGTGCATGTATGTGTTGGGGAGGGAAGCAAGGTACACACACTTCCTCACCCCAGTTCTGCCCACAGGAAGTAGTGCTGCCCTCCCTCCAGCAAGCCCATCTGTGCCCTAATGCTGCAGGAGGCCAACGTCACACTGTACCCACCAGACATCCATAATCACTCGGCATAACATGGACATCGCACAGAAAAAAACTGCCCAAAAAAAATCATTAAAATCCAACCTAGTGGTTTTAACCTACACAAAATCTAAAATAAATTAATAAATAAAAGAACGAAGAGATCAGGAAGAGATGCAAAAGCACTAGTGTTATGTAAAAATAATAATGCATTGTGTCATTATAACACACAATGGAGAGCATGTGCATGAAGATGGAACAATGCATTATGAAGCTGCTCTGGGTCAATAATTTGATCATTTAAATCAGTGACGATATTAAGCAAAAACTTTAAATTGCTGCATTATGTTTTTAATGGTGTTGGCTTTATTTAACCATGACTTTGTACAATACTACTATTCTACAGACTGCAGTGAAGCTTAAAAAATGTGAGTTGACACCGTTTTCCTCAGCCATTAACCCTACATTGAATATTTATGAGATAGATGTGAAACACTCAGGAGAGGTCTATTGTTCAGGATCACCTCAGGTTAGAGGTCTTTGTTCCTCAACATTCACCAGATTCCTGGCCGCTGGTACTCACCAACAGAATGTCCGGAATGACCATGTCATTATCATATGAATGACAGCTCGTGTCTTTTGGCGGGAAAATACGCACAGCTGTCCTAGTCGGTCTCTGAGACGTGTCTCTGCTTATTTAAGCTCCTCTCACAAGAATCCAAACATATATTTTGTTCCAATCTATATATGTTTAAAAAGTAGACCCTTTAAGGTTTCTAAAATAAAATCTCGCAGAGTTATGTGTTTACAGACAATTTTGTTAATATGCTGCAGGCCGGAGAGCTAACTTGTTTTGTATATAGCATTGTTTTAGTTGCGCCTTTAATGTAACTGCACTGGTGGAACAACACCAACAAACTCAATCCATTCCAGCATGTTCATCTCATACTACACTGTAACAGTATGGATGCAAACATCATGTTTTCATGTTCAACACTATTACATCTTAGGTGCCAAGACCACAGTCAGTCATATTGCACTGTCAGATATTTGCAGCAATGACAAATACCATCAGGTAAATGGCCGCACTTATAATTGTAACTCTTCATGCTCTCAAGATAGCATGTTACTGGACTCATGATATTTCAACACAACTGCTTTTTAATCCTGGTTAATAATGTTAATTATACTTGAGCTCTGGCTACACCAGAAAGTAAAAATATTATATTTTCTAGAACAAAAAATTGTTAAAATTCATTGCATTGTAAAGAAACGATTTGGCAAAAATGTGCTATGTTTTCACAGCATCTCATGTCCATTTTACATAAACATAGATAACAAATTAATGTCAAAAGTCATGTACCACAGCAGTGCAGTCATCTTCAGTGAAACACTGCTAGATATGCCATATGAAAGGAGCTCAGGAAGGAAGAGAGGATTGAATCCCATTACCCATGGACTCTGGAATTATGCAGCAAGATTCACACATTAACATCTGGGATATCAAATAAGCTGAATCAGCTTAATCACACGCCATGCTGGAGAGACCAGCACCAAGAAAGTGTGAAGTTGAGTACGTACACAAGTTTAGTACACCATGGACATGTGAATGTAAGCATTTCTGAGCTCTGAAGTTATAAATGTAGGAATATTATCCCGTTTTTAACTTTCGGGTCTCTGATTATTCCAGAATAAACATATCACACGACTGACTCAGCATAAAAGTCATATTGAGCATTGCTGTCAATGTCCGTCAAAAGTGCTGGCTTGAAACTTTATCCTTGATTTTGTTTGACGTTGTTGATAACACAAGTATTTTATGTTAATTGGATATAAAAATCATATTTACGTGTCTGTACAGTTTGTGAGATGCCAGCGAGGAACCCCCACAATGCAGCAGGACCTGACAATGCTCCCACCAAGTGAACAAATAAGCAACCTGCTTTATGTTGTAAATAGTTGTATGTGACTACATTTTACCTTATGTGACACGTCTGATAAAGCCATCCTTTCATCTCACGTCAACGATCAATTTAAAAACACAATATGATACTTGCTTTATAAGTTCCCGGGAGAAAAATTAGTCACCCTGCATGTTTAAGGTGGTAGTAGCTTCAGGCTCCTGCAGATGGCGTTGCGTGAGGATGATCAGGCTAAAAACACCTGCAGAGTGTGAGACAGGATCCATAGATTGAGAAGAGATGGTACAGTGCAGGGAATGTCTCAATCAATGTGTGGAAAATGGGTCACAAAGCAGGTATTAATGATAGTCAAAAAGTGATTACAGTGCAAAAGAAGTAGCTGACTCTGCTCCATATGTTCGTGGTTCTCTGGAGTGTTCTTTCAGAAACTGGTTGTGAAGGACCTTTGTTGACTTTTAGAAGCAGTTCTTGCCTTGAAGCCTTGAAACATTCCAGTTGTCCCTGACTGCCAGGTTTGTGTATTGACCAGAATTCTGAGGACCTGGATTTGTACCATTGCTGATAGACCCGTATGACTTTACGATTCAGTACACGATTCATGGCAGCAAGAGGCCTTTAGTGTTGTATGCTGTCAGCCACAACTCTGAGAAGACCCATATAACTGTACGCTTCCATACACCTACAAATTCAGCTACTTCCTTCACGCTACCGCTTTTAGTGCCCAAATACAGTCATTTCTTTTTGGCCGTTATTAACATCTACTTATGACATATTTTCCACACATTGTGTGAGACAATCACTGCATGGTACCACCTCTTCTCAATCTGTAAATCCCCCCACACCCCCTACAGGTATTTATATCGTGATCAACCTTATCCAGCACCAGCTGTAAGAGCCTGAAGTTTCTACCACCTTAGACACACGGTGTCTCTTTTCTTGTCCAGGGACTTTATATTGGCTGGCCTACTCTACAAATTGGCATTAGTATCAGCCATTAACAAAACCCATGTTGGTCGATCACTAATGTGGATCATAAAGATGAGTGATATCAAATTAATTCTATTAATAATGATTAAATACATATTAAATAAAATCCCCTTCCCAATGTAGTAGTAGCCAAGTAGCCCATCCATGGCTTTTAAAGGGTTAGTCTAAAGCATGTTAAGAGTTGTAGGCTTTACTGCCAGTGTAGAAGTGTGCATGCATTGTGAGTGTGTTGACGTTCTCTTAGTGCTTGTGTCAGCTCTTGTGGTCACCGTGGCAGCCTGGACCAGAGCCCTGTGCCAGTCTTGCTGAGAGCAGGAGGCCCAGACAATAGTGCATAGTGTCATGCACCAACAGAGCTGTTCAGTCCACTTTCCTGGCTCACAAAAATAATCAGCTCTTTAAGAAACAGCTTTAAGAAATGCACATTAAAGCTTTTACTGCTCTTTCGGCTTCAGCTGTAATGTGAAAACACATCTGTCCTGAAATGATCTGCATGCACCCTTTGACAAAATCAATAACCCTCCCAACCCAGAGATATGTCAGCACATGAATTCTGACCAGATTGAATACAAAGTATGCATTCTAATTAGTGAATTCAGCTACTTTAAGTGTGACTCACTGCTGACACAAGTGCTCAATTGTGCCCACCTAGCTTATATAAGATCACAATGCTCAAAGGCAAGCATCACCCAGAGGGGTATAGAAGGGAACAGCCTTCTACAGGGTGATTGAGCTCCATCCTATAACTTTGGGATCAGTTGGTGATCATCCAGCATCAGTACCAATCAGTACTCTCATGGATGAATACAATCACATCCTCAAAGCTATGATGCTCCACTATCTGGTGTAAATGGCTGTTAATGCAAGAAAAAAGATGCGAGATAGACTGATTATGCTGCCAGTTTTAGGGTTAGCAGTAAAAGCTTAATCTCTCACCAGGCAAGAGATTAAGATTCACCAATTTGCCAGTGTGATTTTTCACACAACGGAATTTGACCTCCACACTAGGCTGTGAGAATTTGTGCCTGAAGCGGTGGGCAGTCCTTATCCACCAGCGCCCTGGGAGCAGTTAGGGGGTTAGGTGCCTTGATCAAGGGCACTTCAGTTATGTCTCGTCTGGAAATCGAACCGGCGACCTTCTGGTCACAAGACCATGGCTGCCCCCTGATAAAAGTAAACAAAAAAGGCTAATTTTGCAACATGGCACTCAGCTCTTGGTACAAGCTGTGGTTATCTCACGCCTCGATTACTGCAACGCTGTGCTAACAGGCCTCCCAGCCTGCACTATTAAACCACTACAGATGGTCCAGAATGCAGCAGCACGTCTGGTTTTTAACCATCCAAAACGGGCACATGTCACCCCACTGCTCATTGAGCTACACTGGCTTCTGATTGCTGCCCGGATCAAACACAAAGCCTGCACGATCGCCTATAAGGTGATGACAGAGCAGGCTCCCCCTTATCTACACTCGCTCTTAAAAGCTTATGTCCCTGCCCGGTCGCTGCGCTCCTCCACTGACCGTCTGAGTACTGATATGCACTCAGCATTCGATATCCAAATGTTAATTCTAGTATACTAGTACTAGTAAATACTGGTACAACTCTAGTATTATTTTTTCGCATCTGTACTTTCCCACTATTGTAAGTCGCTTTGGATAAAAGCGTCCGCTAAATGCAATGTAATGTAATGTAATTTGCTGCCACATCTGCAGGCAGCCTTATTGAGGCAAACTGTTGGTTCGTGTAGGATTTCCAGGATACTGTACATCATCTGCGGGCAACAGGGAGGCCCTAGTAAATGCTGGAGATGCCTGGAACCTCTCTGAGAGGTGGGACCTCTGCTTATGTGGCTGGTGTACATGTTTGAGCTCTAGAACGTTAGAGTTAGGACTTTATATTTATCAGATGCAAAAAGACATGATATTGGTCTTGTACATCAGGTTTTTTGAACTCAGCATCAGCCCATAGTAGTTGATCACTAAAGGGGATCTCAGCACACTTGATGAAGAACAAATGCTGACAAACAGGCGTCTACAAACACAGATTAGAAATAACAGCAACACATTTGACTCAGACAGGCTGTCATCGGGGTTTAAAGAGAATTAATCCATCACAGTTTAATTAAAAACAACGGAGTGTTGGTTGTGAGTCAGTGTTTTTGTTTTGTTTCTTTTGTTTGTTTGTTTTTTTTAACAGGAGCTGTGAACCAATTCGCTCACACTGCTTAGGTTTGGCTTTGCATTTTCTCTCCACCAATCAGGGATGCTCATGTTGTGACTTGTGCCATAAGAGGACTTGTTTGGAGGATCGTAGGAGGTGAGGTGGAGATGGTGGGCTAATTCCGTATTTTTATATTTTATATTTTTATATTTTATATATATTTGTATCTGATAAGAAAATGTGCAAATGGCTGTGAGACTATATTATATAAATTCTAAATGTAATTAGTTTAGTCATGTTTGTATCTTATGAAAAAAATAACAAAATATAGGATTGAGGCAGAAGCAAATAGGCCTGAGTTTCTGAAAATATTTTCCTCACTGTGCCCTGGAATGTGTCATGTAATTAGCAAATCAATAGGGGGCTAATGGCCTTCTCAGCAGGGTGTCGGGCTGGGGGGGTGGGGTGGGGGGGCAGTGGTAAAATTTTACCAGGTTCTGCGGTTTTAGGAGGTGTGGTAAAATTCTACCAGGTTTTGGGGTTCTAGTGTTGCTGGCCTATGTGAAAGTTTTATTTGTAGCTTCTTTTTTCATTCATACGTATCGCACGGTCTCAGTTCAATCTTAGGTATTTCACCCCCTTTGCTAAAAATACGGAATAAAGCACGTCCCGTCTCGACTCAATACGGAACGCAACTTCTAATTTAGAAACAAGGAACGATTCTGGATTTTACGGGACGGGTGGCTACCCTACTCACTTGCTCTCGCCCTTCTAGTCGCTCTGTCTTTCTTTCGCTCTCACTCAAAGTGATGTGTGGACAGGTTAGATGTGGCGTGCCTGTACACAAACAGTAGTTGTTTTTTTCTTTGTTTAGACACACTTGTGCCAGTTATCATATTTTTGTTTAGGTTTAGTTTTCTGTGTTTAGGTAGAGATTATGTGTTTTGTTGTTTTCTTTCCTTTGGCACTATCCCTAGTCCACCGTTGCGCTGGTTTAATGATGTATTTTTGTTTTGGATGTTTATTTCTGCAGTGTTTTGTCATATTTTGTGTATTCCTGTTACTTATCCTGTACCATTTGTCTTTGCATTAAGCTCCAAAGTAAAAAGCAAAAGGTAAACTACTGTTGCTGTGGTTCATCCATCCATCCACAGACCACATGTCGCATCCCTGCTACCCCTAGTTCCGTCTACAGGCACGTAAGAGTCTGTTGTTTAAAAGTGAGCCAATAACAGTCACAACAACAAATACAATAAAATTTGGAGGCCAGCTAAACAGGAGACCTACACATATGGAAATGTCCACCCCCATCTGACATTTTTGGAGCCCCAGGGGGTCACAAGTGACTCTACAGAATAGTTGATCCATAGTCGTGACTAGATTTAGCAAAATCCATCAGATTCTTGCAAGTGCTGAATAGTTTCTTTAATTCATGGCTACTTTACTGAGATCAAAGCAAAACTAGGCTACATTTTACCTCACTGATGTCAGAACTTTGGATCTAAGAACCGAATACAGCAGTACATCATGTTCAAACTGCCTAATCTCACAGAATACCATTTCTGCAGTGGGAGGAACTCAGCTTCTAGTGCTCCTTAAAGGCACCTATAAAAACCTCCTCTGACTCCAGGGCTTTGCAAATGTTCCATATGTTAGTTCAGGTTCTGCAGATTCCACAGACATGCACATATTACATCCAGAAACAAGCACACTGTGAGCTTAAATGTGAAGTTAGCAAATACACCCAGGAAAGGCTCGGGGCTCTAAAGTTAAATAGGGACACACAACAAAGGGAAACATTCAGCTACGAAGGCAACCAATAAATTAACAATGTATAGCCAAGCCATTATCACCGTAAGCCTGAGACAGAAAGAACTAACTTAAAGGAAGTCTTTAATTATAAAACCCTCATTCATCCCTCCAGTGAATGAACTTTTAAGGTAATACGGCTTCCCTCTACTCATCCTTAATCAGCAGAGCAACAGAGAAGGAGTCGGTACAGAGAAAGGCACACTGGTGTCCATGCTGTAGGCCTTTGGGCTTGAGGCCACAATCCATAATAATAGTCAGGCACTTACCCAACTCGCCTAAAAAATAAGACTTTGAATGCAACTGAAAATGGGTTTCAAATGGCTACGTTAAGACAGTATGATATTCCTACAACAATGTTAATTGGTCATTATGGCAGGCAATTATCTGACAACCTCTCAGCACTGACCCTCAAACGCTATCTGTGCTATGGACCACTGAGTACAGCAGTGGAGATCCTTGAGCCACTGCCAAAGCTATAAAAGAATTTTATGTAAGGTGAGACTCTAAGCAGTGTCATAATATAAAGTGTCATTAGGCCCAGACACAAACAGCTGTCACTGCTGTATTGATATGCTAATCACTATTAGCCCACAAACATGATCACTATGCTAATGGCTACAGCTGTTCCACTGGGTTAAAGTTGCATACAGAGCAGGGACAGGCCGGAGGGACAAGCATGTGGAAAGCTGTGGAGCTCATTCCAGTAAAACACAAGGCTAAGCAAAGGCCACAAAGTCTCCTCACAAAACCAGGATCTTCAGCTCCATTTAGTCACACATGTGGATGCAGTTCAGACTGATCTGAATGGGCTTTGTTGGATTACAAAACATCCCTTATTTCTTTATAGAAACAGAAAAATCTGGTAAAAAGATGTCAAATGTGTTTACACTTGATCACAACAGTATGTTAATGATATTGTATTAACTCTCAAAAACACAGTTTTGATAGTTTACATGTAAAGATTAGTGGTTTGTGTCGTGTTTAAAACTCCGACCACTAGATGGCAGTGTTGTATACCATCCTTCAGTCATTAGACTCTTCTACTCCAATGTATGTACACAAGTAGTGAAGGATGCATCCAAAAATTCACTTTGCTGACAGCATCGCACCATATTCAATCATATCGCCAGGTTCTAGCCAACACACAGCCAAGAGGGTATAATCTATTATCAAATGTTTGTGGACACCCCACACAGATGTACAAATACACACACTGCATGTCTGGTCCCTGTAGAGACGTACTGCCAATATGACTCTCTGGAGCAGGTAAACATGAATGTATTGGCACCATGCCTAATGCCAGGTGTGGGCAAGAGGGGTATAAAGCCCCTCAGCTTTGAGCTGTAGGGCAGTGCAATTGTGTTCTCTGCTCCATCCAGTACTTTTTAGGGTGAGATGAGGAAGTGAGGATGAGGTGGTGATCATCCAACATCCTGATATCATTGACGCTCTTGTTGTTGAATGCAATCAAATCCTCACATCTAGTAGAAAGCCTTTCATCTGCACAGTACAGACAATTACTCCAGGATTAACTCATTTAAACACCTTTGAATTTAGAAGAAACCAATACTTTTTCCATATAGTTGGTATCAGTTCATCTTCATGTAAATTTACTGATGGCAACACTCTTGTACACGAAGAGCATTTGCATACATTTTACAATCTGATAACTGCAGAAAATCAGATTTAACCAGTAATCAGATCAGCGTGTTTACATGCACCCGAGTAATCAGATAACAGGAAAACTCTGGTATATGTAAGCCAGGCAGTAATCAGATTCTGCTTTACATCCAGCCAATAAACTCGCAGAATAAGACGGGACATGAAACATCATGTAAATCCCAACATCCCACTGCTGGTTTAAAAAAAAATGCAAATGCAAAAATTTTGACCCCTCTGCTCAAAGCGCAAGTTTTTAGTTTGACTTTTTAAACATACTGAAAAAACATGGCTAAATATAAAATATAATATACATATATATATACACACTGCTCAAAAAATAAAGGGAACACATCCTAGATCTCAATGAATAAAATATTCCAGTTGAAAATCTTTATTTATTACACAGTTGAATGCCTTGAGAACAAAATAACAAAGTGATCAATGTAAATCAAAATGATTACCCCTTGGAGGTCTGGATTTGGAATCATACTCAAAATCTCATACCACCCTCATGGAGTCTGTTTCTGACAATTTGAGCAGAAACATGGATATTAGTGGTCTGCTGGAGGTCATTTTGCAGGGTTCTGGCTCTGCTCCTCCTGTTCCTCCTTGCACAAAGGAGGAGGTAGCGGTCCTGCTGCTGGGTTGTTGCCCTCCTACGGCCCCCTCCATGTCTCCTGGTGTACTGACCTGTCTCCTGGTATCTGCTCCATGCTCTGGACACTGTGCTGACAGACACAGCAAACCTTCTTGCCACAGCTCGCATTGATATAACATCCTGGATGAGCAGCACTTCCTCAGCAACTTCTGTGGGTTGTAGACATCACCTCATGCTACCTCTATGGTGAGAGAACTGACAGAATGCAAAAGTGACCAAAACATCAGCCAGAAAGGATATGAACAGAGAAAAGGTCTATGGTCACCACCTGCAGAACCACTCCTGTATAGGGGTTGTCTTGCTAATTGCCTCTCATTTCTACCTGTTGTCTGTTCCATTTGCACAACAGCAGGTAAAAGTGATTCACAGTCAGTGTTGCTTCCTAACTGGACAGGTTGGTTTCACAGAAGTGTGGTTGACTTAAAGTTACATTGTGTTGTTTAAGTGTTCCCTTTATTTTTTTGAGCAGTGTATATAAACTGTGCATTACAATTGTCAGAAAATGTCATGTGTGTTTGCTTTATGTACAATCTCATGTAAATCAGCCTTCATCTCATGTCTGACAGTCCAGTATGAGAACAGTTACAGATGTCCACTGACCCTGAACACACCCAGGAGATTTGCTCACTCACGGCCAAATGATGATGAACAACAGATGTAAGATGAAGTACTCATTAATCAATCTCAATTAACCATCAGTCCTCTCCACCGAGCCTGGCAAAACATGCATACCTGAGGAGGACGACATGACTACAGTATAAATGTTTCCATCACTACCTTACTGTTTACCGACTCCCTATCTCCTTCCATTAGAAAGGACTAATTACGTATTCCCCATAAATCTGAGCTCTTCTGCACTCTGCCTTGATTATGTCCTTGTTCACCCAATCAGAGTCATTATTCACCCAGCACCACACTGACAGCAGGACTCTGACTTCACTCAACACAGCTCCAGAGTTAAAATATCCCGAGTGAGCAACTACAGCAGAGAGAAAAACAATCCCGTTTATCTCACATTTAACTCATCTTATGGTACGTGATGGCAGCGGTCGTCCCAAACTGACTTTTGTGTCTGACCTGTAAAGAGCACACGCAGTTGAATAGAAACAAGACTAATTTATATATTATGTACACACACATCAGTGGATATTTTCTGTCACACCAAAGGACATTTCAGCCTCTAGTGCCTGTTAATGATCATGTGACTGAACTATTGACGGCTAACCTGTCATTAGCAGTAAGTCACATATGCACAGTTCATAATTATGTAGCTTAACATACTGCTCTTAATAATTTTATATATATATGTATATATAATTAAAAACAGTTTGTTAAGCTACATATTATTCCATACGTACAAAACAGC